>KZ308552.1:109436-131027 GCA_000376725.2 Ladona fulva
TAATATACTTCAATATTTTTTTAATTCTTCCTTATAAATTCGTATAATTCGGAATTGCGATCAGATGGCTTGCATTTTCACAAATTCTGATCTTGTTAAATTAATTGTGAGTTCAACTAGAAGAAAATCGTTTCGGTCTACAATTTACAATGGATTTTCTCAAAAGATTTGAAATTATTTCACCAGAATTTGAGAGAATTTATTTGGGACTTTCAATGCTCAAATTCGGTCTGCAATTTCCTCCTTCGAAACATGGCCTTGAGTTGTTCAGTAGACGTGCAGTGCGGTCAGTTTTGGCCCGTGTAGTACGAGCCGAGAGCAAACAGCCTTTACCGGTCCCTTCCTTCGGACATTCATCCCATTTTCAAACTATGTGTTGGGCATTTAAACGAATCCGAGGAGGACTTATCGAGAAAAATGTTCGCCATTCTTTTCTATACAAAATCGAAGCATTTTGAGTGAAGCTAACCATCATTATACGGTTTGCTATCATTATATCAGCCATTTCAGAGAAACGACATGAGGTTGTATTCCATTTCCCTTATTTACAAACTTCTCACATGCGAATCATTATCTCAATGGGCTGTTATGAATAGCGCTAATGTGTTGTGCTTTTTCCTTCTCTTTCTCCCTCTGGAATACTCCGAATTTTTCGAACACGGCTTTTCTTTGTGTGCGGTCGTTGTCGAGGACAGAATTCCAATCTCAAGACACAAAAAGGACTTTTTCATCAATATCTGCAATTCAAATTACCAAAAAATTCCTTCTCCCTGTTCTCTTTAGTTCAGTGGCCAGAACATCGACTCGGAAAGTGGAAGTGCTCGAGTCCAAATCATGTCGAGTTTTTTTTCACTTGTCTATGTAAGTACCCAGGCGTCTGGCACGGGGTCATTGTACTATGACTTGACTCGCACCTTTCACGTAAAGAGTAGCATTAAGAATTACGTACTCTCCAAAGTTTACTTGAAACTACCACATGAATGATGTAGTCTGGTGATGGTGCAACCCGACACCAAAAACATGGTCCTTTCAAATACATACAACCTGTGGACGTTAATATTTTTAAAGTAATGTACCAGGTTAAGTAAGAAGATATTTCAAATTATCCATGACATAAACAAATTTCACTATTATACTTTCCTATTCCTTCGTATTATTATAGTTAGATATTAAATTCTGCTGCTTTAACATGCGATATGAACATCCCTGCTAATTGATACAGGATCAGGTGGCAATGGTTATATACTACACTATATTCATAAATAAATTCGTACGTAGTCAACCAATATACTTTTTTACATGAAATTCGGTAAGAGTACAACTGAACATGTGTATCATGTTAAATATTAGATATACTAAATCGTGGCGGTTGATTTTCCTAATAGAGTAAGTGTAGGCCAAGACATCCTAAATCTACAACTTCCTCCCCGTTGGTGCGAATTTAAGGAGTTAGAAGTTTTCAGAACGGGAAAATGGTAATATTCATATTCCGTATTGGAAGCATTTCAAACCGACTCAAACAGCCGCGGAATCCCCCAATATTTCCTATTGACAACCTTTCTTAAACATCTGCATTACAACTTATCGGCAACCATTTGACTCCACCAGATTTTTCCCTTTATTCGATTTCCCAATCTATCGATATTTCACTCGTTCCAATATATTTTTCCGACTCTATTTCGTTCTTCAGTTGAGTAGTCTCTTTCCTATCTCACCACCTCTAGTCTTCCAGGTTTGTTTTATTATCAGCGATCCCATATCCATTCCTATGCGTTCCATCATAAAAAGGAACAGCACCCAGTAAAGAAACTGTTAACTTTATTTTCGTTCTTCTACCAACATTTTAAATCCTTGCTCTGTGAATTTCTTAGCTATAGTTTCTTTTGTAGTCACTGTCATACTAAGGTCCCTTCTTTTTTCTTGGTTTAATTGACAAGTGATTGCAATTCCCAATCAGCTTCTAGTTAACCATATTAGTTGTTAGCTTGTAATCCTACTTTTTATCTCTAATTCGATCTATAATCCCTTTTTATACTTATTATCTTCCCATTTTTTACCTTTACTTCTCCGCTTAGAGTGAAATCATTGGCAGACCTGTCTCACTTCTTTTCATACCTCAACCCATTCAGATTACTCATGAGCTGTCCCGACTAACGCTGTTAAATTTCAATGCATTTTTCGTATGAAGCATATTGTGACTTTCTATCTAAATCGTAGAAGACCAAATTAGCTATAGTTTTTTATTCCAAGGGCTTCCGGGTAGCCAAGTGGGCAACGCGTTCGACTCGTATGAAAGCGGTCCCGGGTTCGATTCCCGGTGGGAACCTATGTGCGTAATGACCTGAGCTGTCGAAGCACTTTTGGCAATATTATACTTTTTATTCCAATGAGAAGCCTCTTCTTTATCAACAAGTTTTCAAAGATTCAAGTTTTGCCTTCATCGGCAAATCAATTTTATAGGCGTGCAAATGTCGTGAAAAGCGTGAACGTCACACATTCACCGATATGTATCTTTAAATTTGAATGCATTCCATTGAGCCTTATGACACTTTGGCTATATTAGCATTGGAGGAAATTTATCGATAACCACGGTATGCAGTTGCTTTGGTATAGATTAAACAAGTTCATGATATATTTACTAGAAAAAGTCCAGTCCTGAATTTCACTGTAAGATTTCCAGTAAAAGAACTTTATATACTGTTCCCCGATTATGTTAATACCCTTTGTTTATTTCCCTTTCGTATTATGCAGGGCCCTTTGTTTTATATCCCTGGTCTAACATCACCTTATTCTATTTCCTCTTCTTGTTAACAAATTTCATTTATTTCAAATATGTTGCTTCTTTGCATATTGCTTCCGCCTTCTCTTCATTATGATTTTGCCGTTACTGTTTCTCAATTAGCCGTTGACTTGGCATTTTAGATCAACACTTCCATTTCGTTGCATTGGTCATTCCATCACAGTTCCCTTTTGCATTATCTTAGGACCGAATGTGACGCTTATTCACCTCGTTCAATCACAGAGAAAACTTTACAATTTCTTCCGTTTTTTCCCCCTCAAGTTTTTAGAATTATAGTGTACACACATTTAACGAGGACTATTTGAGCATTTTCCTCAATGCTCTCTAAACGGTTTTGTATATTCCAATCCCTCCATCCTCTATATTTTACTCATCTTAAAATTGGGAAATCCACACTTAACATAATCCATAGTTTTTTTGTTTTCAGTCTTAATCTTCCACTATTGAGTTCCAAGGGGTATGATAATATCCATAAGAGCTTTCTTTTAAGAGGTAATGGATTTTATAAAGATCGTTTTTAGCACTTTCTCAACACCTCTCATTGTGTAACTCATCAATTTTTGTTCAACTATACTGGTTACGTATCTTTCAGAGCATATCTACAAGGGTCCATCGAATCGCTAATTTCCAGTCTACTTGTAAACTTTTCAACGGTTATACCTACGTACCTACCTTGATATATACTACGTTTCAAAGGATTTTAAAGACGTTTTGAGAAGGCCTAATTTTCTAAATACATAAGATGCAGATCTTCAGGAAAAGAATGATTTCTCAACTGTTAGTCCGTAAAATCATCAGCCCGAACCATGCATGTATCCTTGACCCATCACAATATAAGCTACTGAAACTTTTGCAGAGTGAAAGAAGTTAACTAGGTGCGATTATTCATTGTATCACAGTCGTTATAATACTAAGACAAATGCAAATGAAAGCTACAATTTCCTCTGTCCTGCACCGTAAGGTATAATCCCTCCAAGTTAAAATATGCATCATTTATGAATTATTATAACGGATTCATTAAGCGAGAACATCCAAGCGTTTCTCTTCGTCGTAGTTTAGAGGGCACACCATAGGTGGCACAGGGCTCTAGGACAAAGATGAAAGAAGGCAGGTACATCTGGTTTCCGCGCCGAATAAAGGGTTAGTTTTTTATATGGCGGATAGAAATTCAACCTGCCTCGGATAAGGCCTATAATCCATCTATTCATAGAATGAATTGGAAATTCGATGAAAAAAACATTTCCTCAATGGGTGGGCTTACCGTAACAATAGCATATTTTGGTGTTTGGAGCCAAATCAAGATTCTTATTATTTACTAATTTTGAAGTGGTAATCGCGGTTGTCTTCACCTGTTAACTGCGTCTATAGCAATACATATTTATATGCCAAAACATAGATTTAGATTTTAGATTCATACCCCGCAAGCCCCTAGTGGCGTATGGCAGAGGGTGTATCAACGCCAATGACCTAACCTTATCCATCCTGTTCGCTTCTCAAATGCTCTGCGGAAAGAACGACCAGACCACATGTGTTAGCGATGATTTCCTTGTAACGCTGTATCGTCGCCTCTTGAAGATCGAGCTCATTGTTTACCGGAATGGCAATGTCTTCAACTTCTTCTAAAAATTCTGAATCGATGAATTTGTCGAGAATCTTCCGTCGGTAATCAGATCTTCCATTCATGTAGTTGAGCAGTGGGAAAGTGCTGGCTGTCTCTACCGGAAGGGAACTTCGGGATAGAAAATCTGTAAACCGTAAGTCAACTAAGTACTTCCACTTTCAATCAGGATCTCAAATAAATAGTGAGACAGAGAAAAGGAATGAACTTTTCTATGCAACTCTTCTACGCATTACTTTCTACTTAGAGGTTTAAAAACACTCCGTAAGCCGTCTTTCGGCAAGCGGAACTCGCGCTCAGAGACAAACGGGAAGCTCCGGATTACCGATTTCTGGGAAGTCCCAATGATCATTTCAGAGACAAAGCCTCCATCCTCAGAGGGTCCTTTGTAGGACTACCTCTAATAAGGGACAGAGATCTGCGTGGGTCGAAATTTCCGGCCTCTTCATAAACGAACCCGAGTCCAGTCTGGCTCCGTTGATCGCATCCTAATTTGGGCCCGAAGCCCTGCCCGAGTCCGACTTTTTCCCGATTTGGTTCAGATTCGGACCGAACATATTACGGTAGGTTTTATACATGATACATCTTCCACGGAAGCTATCTGGGATACTTAGATGACTGATGTAATCCACACACATCTGAAAACCCTTATATTTAGCGTTTGGAAGACTTCTTTCATAACAGTCGCAAATAAAACCGTTCATTAGCAGTTGCCTCCTTTAACTATCTTATTTACTTGAGATTGCAAGTTTGCAGCATTATGAATCTGCACGAATTGTGGTATATGTTTATTATTAGTTTGGTTAGTTGGTTTCGTTTCATATCCACCCCTGATTTCTAAAAAAGCTTATAGTGTATAAGAGACACAAACAGCGTCGAAAGCTTACCTAAATTCTACAAGGAAATATGAAAGTCTTTCATAGCATTCGTTTATTCTGTTGTTAATTTTTTGCATTTGTGAGTTGAACATTGCGCGAATCCCTTATGCGGGATCCTGCTTGTTTCCTAGTCTTGGAAGAAGCAATGGTCGACCTCAGCCGTTGAAATATTATCTTAATAAACAATTAAGAGCACAGGACGGAGGCAGTTTCTTCAAATCATTTGTCTTCATTTCTTCATGTCAAAGGATTTCTTGCATTTTCTTGGGGATTCTTCTTAAATATTTATCTCAGCTATGATGCAATCTTACCTTTCTTTGCATCACTTGTACCTCTTTTAGAGAGCAGATCAGACGTGATTTTTTTTCCATCTTCACTGAGTCCTATGACACCCAATTTTAACTTACCTGTCTCAATGATAAGCTCCAAGAGATTGTCTTTGCACCTTAAGCTGGGGCGGTTGTAAGCAGCAAAACGTACGGCAGATAATCTCTTCTAGAAGAGGAGTCACATCCAGAAGTACGTCGCTTTTACTTCTGAGCAGCCTTCCATTTAAGAAGCACATCATGAGAATGGTTTTTGCGCTTGGAAGAAATACGTATAATAATTTACCAGAATGCTCTTCTGCCTTTTCATGGATCTCTCTTTCGAAATTGTTTAGCGAAACAGATACTGAAGAAACCTTCGCCTCCAACCTTCATTAAAATATCTCCGCCCCGTTGACGCAATAAACCATGGGAGTGCATATATATCGTCTTGGATGTTGACACGGAAATATCTAGTGAAATATCTTTTGAACCGATGCGCTCACCTCCGTAGATTGCATTGTGTCTTTTACTTCTTCATAAGGACCAAATACACCATCACTTCTCTAATACATTCAAAGTATGAAGCTGAGATACAACTTGAAAATTATAATGCAAATACCGTTTCATCCTTGTGTATAATATATCCATTCTATTTTATTATAGTTCTAAGTACGCGAAAGTGATCGATTAGTGAAGTAGAGGCATGGTGCACAGGGCTCCCGGATAGCCAAGTGGGCTTCGACTGTCGAAGTGACAAGTTATAACTGTCGACTGTCGAGTTATAACAATGCTACTATGTCATGGTGCATGCACTCCCTGCCGAAAGGCAGCTTGTAAGGTACATATATCAACATAATAATTATTGGAGGGCGAGATTTAGAGTTTTTCGTAATTTCCTACATCTAACCCTTAGATGTAGATTCCCAATTTAATAGCACTGAGACAAAAATCAGATACAAGTGACTACAGACAATACGGAAATACAAACGAAATTTCCTCTGGCGGGACTGAAAATCATCCCGACCATCATAAATGACGCTTTCTTGCGGAACTCGAAATGAAAACCAAACCGAATGAAAAAACTAAAATCGGACAACATTTTGTTGCCGAAGTGAAAAACGAATCTGAACAAATATTAAAATATTTTAACCAAGTCAGAAAAATTCAATATTCTGTTTCGAATGTTTATCAACTAAGTTCCATTTCTATAAGTGGCATCTTAGAAAATTTACTAATCATGGTGCCTTCAAAAAAATTAAATAAATGCTTGACTTAGTTTTAATTAATCAATAGTCTCACTCATTGATTACCTTATCCTTGAAGTCACGCATTCGAAATCAATCTTGTGCGATTTATTGAAAGGTAGATTGCGTGTAATAAAATCTCTATGAGGAGATATTCAATATTTCACCATGCAGACAAGACCCAGTTCAACTGTTGAGCGAAATCTGATATGAACACAAATTCGAATTTTCTTTGATAATCGGGAACTAAATACTTCCGTTCGATGCACTGTAATCGCATAAAAAATGAGATTTTCAAGGAACCTTTCAAAGTATTCATCCACCTTCCTTCCTACTTACATGTCCACCCCAAGGAAACGCTCTGAGCGGCCCTCCACGTAGTTTAGCGGACGGCCCATAGATGGCAGAGCGCACTAGCAAATGTAAAGAGGACCGACACAACCGGGGTACATCATCGCACTCGGGATATTCTTGGATCGCAGCACCTCTTTCTGACGACCAAGTCTCTAAAAACCATTTATATTTATAACACGGAACGAGAATTCACAATAACTTTCATCCGGTGTTAATGTCTGGGACTCGTAAGGGTATTTATACGTATCTCAGAATCGAAACTGTTTGAAAATTTCAGTAAAAATGTTCATAGAAAAATTAATTAAGAAGCATTAATAAAATTAAAAACAATAAGACATACAAAAACATTGAACAGAATAGTAAATCTTATGTCTCATTCTGAGAACCCGCTTTAATAAAAAGACGTATACTTGGCCGTAAATTTGTCCCTGTCGCTTGTATTTTGTGCGGGAATCAGAAATCGTTCATCCACTAAGGTAAATTGAGAAATGAAGCTTCATGGTTTCTAAGTTAGTTGCCGAAGAACATTTAACAGTACTACTACCATTAGCAATCCATGATGATGCAGAGGATCTTGGAGATATTTTATCCTTTCAGTCAAAAGTTAGGTCAGCTGCGGTTACGAGTGACTTATAAAAACGACAGCTTTAGATGCTCCATTTATAACATATATGTATTTCCAGAGAGAGTATTTGCAATCAGGAATCAATCCGCTTAATTCAATATCTGAAGTCGTTTGGCGACGGAGACTCAAAAGTCTTAAGGACTTGGCAATCTGATGTGTAGTTTTCAGCTCTCCAAATATTCGCTTCACTCCCTTAGACTGCATGACTTCAACACTTACCATCACTTATATTTCCTAATTCAACATTGGTATTTTTAGATGTAATTCCTTCCAATACCGTTAACAAGAGATTCTGTAGAAATGTTCATTTTGTTCCCATTTCAACTTTCTCGTCACGTAATTGTTCGTTTAATATGATGCGAAATATTCAATATTACGCTAGTGAAGGGGTTTGCGAAATAAGGCGAAAGGATCATCAAAGTAAGGCTAACGAAGCCCACGGATACTGTTGGAATACCAGTTAATCTGCCCTCCACAGACCATCGATATGATGAGGTGTAGGATGTATGTGATGGTACAGAGGAAGTGACTAAAGATGCGATAGTAGAAGAAGAATCAATTATTTTGGGTGGGCGAATATTTGGAGAAGACTAAGGAAGGGCAAAAGTGGAAGGTGTGGTTTATGAAAATGCAATGTGAGAAGTAAATAATGGAATTTTGTGGTCTACTGAAACCTTTCGCAGTAACTGCCATCTTTCAGCAACACAAAAGGATTAGATGCGCGAAGAAAATAACTGCGGACAGAAGGAGATTACAAATTAAAAACTTCCTGTCGAAACAGATATTTGGCAATCAAAACAACACCCGAGAATATACACCAACTGTATTGAAATGGTATTTCAAATCCAAGCATCTTTAGTGAAGAACCTTTGGTAACTAAAGAGTTGAAGAACGATGAACTGAGGGTGACAGGGTAAGAGCAGAAAAATGAAAATCTGAAAGAAATCAGCGGTAAGGGCAGAAAGGGTAAGAGCAGGAAAATGAAAATCTCAAAGAAATCAGCGGTAAAAAGTCAATTGAAAAAAAATCGTGAAGAAGGGAACACAAGAATCTGTCAAAGATGATTTTGGTTCCAGAATAGGTGAAAAGTATCACAGATTAAGTCTTCGCCCAAATAGAAAAAAGATGGAAATACATTCCCAAGGAATGGGAGGGAGAAATACTAAAAGAGACGAAAAAAAAATCATTTGGAAGGAATGCCAAGGAAGAATAGTAGAATAGTTGCAAGATCAATGCGATGAAGTGCACCGCCATCTTATGCTAGGAAGAAAAATGCAGAGTGAAATTCAGTGATTATAAAAGGAACACTATTCAAACGGATATGGTTAAATCTTTATTGAAGTCTAAGAGGATTTAGAAAACAGTAATTGACGAATGTTATTTTTAAATCTCTTGCATTTCTCTGTACATATGAGCATCATTTCATAAGTATTTCAAGAACTAATCCCACTATCAAGATACCTTTGGTACGCTCTCTTCCGTGAAAGGTTTGGGCTACTTTTCTCGGCTATGTTTGGTGGTTATTTATCATTATATTGAGCCAAGAACATTATTGATCGGTTATCATCCAGTGTGGATCTTTTTATACCGCAATAAACCAAAAATCACCCACATTACTACACGCTTCCTTCTCCGCAGCCTCGACGGTATGGTGCTCGCAAGCCTTGCCAGGATAACTCCTGTAATGCTAGTTTTTAAATTTCATAACGTTAAGAACACGCATCTAGAAGAGAGAAGTTCTGAGAGTGTACTCCAAATTTAATCCAATACCTAATAATATCTAACTGACGCTCAAATTCTTTATTCTAAGGGCATTACTTGAGGCCAGTCGGGATTCACTTCAACGACTGTTACAGGTCGACAATCAATTCTGTTTGCGAAATCGCAATGCCCAATCTTTGTTTCTGATTTCCATTTGGAATGAGAGGATGCCAATTCAAGTATCATTGCTGGTTAAAAATTCGTATAGTGATTATATATTACTAAGTCCACAAACTTCTTTGCGTTCAAGATGAAAGTATGCGGTGGGCCACATTTAGTCCTTAAGCAGTAGTTTCAGCACCACTGCCATAAGTTATTCGAGTCTTTCCAGATAATCCTTAGGAAGGTAAAATACTCAAACACTATCGTAGGAAGATTCTACACTTTCCTCATTTGCCGAACGTCTCCTTATCCAGCAGCAGAATCATTAGAACTATGGATTTGCAATTTTGTGCATAATTCACTAGCGGAGGCAAATTAATATAAGCTTGGATGATGGTGCTCATATACAACCATTTTCTTCAACAAAACTTATGGTAAGTTATTAAAAAAATAAATTTTAGAAATTATCTTATATACAGGGTATATATTGTTTTCCAATCGTTGGCAATGGTTACTTTTTATTTTTGGCGTAAAAATCTAAATGATGTACTAGAAAGAACTTGTTAGGCTTTAAGTATCGAAATTAATATCTGAATAAAGATTGGTCGTTGCACTAATGAGAAATTTCATTCTTTAGATATTGCTGTCGGCATAGAATGTAAGGATTATCGTTAATTGTTGTTTAATTACGCATTCGCTGATTCAAGGTCCGACATAAATTGCATTTCATTTTTGCATTCGTGTTAACGATTTCGAGTCTAAATGGAACTTATTTTATTCTTGCAGGATTGTGGACTACTTCAAGAAGGCAGTTTGTGTTGCTGATGCGGAGTAAACCGGAAGACATCAAATCTTTTCCTCGAAATTTCATAATCATGTAATTCACTTAATCAATAAAGTAAACATTAAGGCTAAAATGAATTTCTTTTTTGCTCACAAACCCGAAAAGTTAACATTTGTGGTGGCCGTTTTCTTATGAGAAAATATTTTCCTCAGAGAAAATATAGTTTCTCGGGGGAAATATTATTTAGAGAAAACATTTTTTGTAGGGTGCATTTTCCGGGAATTTTATTTTAGAAGAAATGTGTCTAAGGACTCGATTATATGCAAAGGTAAAGTTTCTCTCGTATACTAATTATTAGATTTAGCAAAATGTATTCGGAGTTGAGTTTTTTTTTTCAGGATAAATTTCTCTCTTCGGAAATGTTTCGACCTTGAAATATTATCATTTACCTTTACGAAATTGTACCTTCCAAAAAGGATAATTTCTTCAAAAACACTTATATAAGAAATATAATTTGTAATAAAATGTATTCAAAACAAAAAAAAGTTTTCCAACGCTAAAGGTAGCATTGGTTTTCCAATCTCTAAACAAATTCTGTTTCAGTATTTCTGTAGTGGATTCTGAGTCTTAATTTTTTCAGAGAAATTTTATTTAATTATTAGCAAAAGAATTTTAAGAGAAATATTTTTATCTAATTAAGTCATATGATTAATATTTTCTTCAAGTAAAAATAAGGATTATGGATGGAAATATGTTGCGTGATACCACAGTGATTTTAGGCGGAAAACATAAACGGTTTCGCCTGTGCGTGCTATGATGAAAGTGTGATATTCGGGCTCGATTTCCGGTCTTGTATTTTTCGAAAGAATATTCTAGAATATGCTACCGCCCTTCCAATAGCGAAATTCGCCACGAAAAGTCTAAAATCTCGGAGAGAAAGTTATTTGTAAGCGACAATTGCCTTAGAGATGCGGCGTTCGTAAATCTGCTGTTTGTTTGATTTCGCCGTCATTTCATTCGTTCTGAGACTATCTTTGGAGTCTTTTTGGATTCTTCTCTAATATATTCTTCTTTTATTTACCAATTTACGTTTAAGATTCATAATTACTTTTTTTTGGAGAAATTTCGTCATTTGAAAAATTATCAGGTAACATTTATCAGGGTAAATTTCTCCAGTTCCTTTCTTTGTGGTCGCTATTGGTATATTATCTTGTAGTACTTGTTGAATACATCAAACTACCTCTGTCGCAACACTCTACGTGTACAAAATCTCGAATTACACTAATTTTTCTGCGCGGCTAACCGTTAAAATAATTCAATAATATTGTGACGTTTTGTGACGTCGCGCATTTAAGTTATACATTGCGTAACAATTTTCTGAATTTGCTTTACTAAATTATATATTTTTTGTGTGGATGTTACGACTTTAAATTACTAAGCCTTTTGATATACACAAAATCGCAACACCGAGTTTCGTATAGTCTCCACCGTATTGGACCCACGACGTACGATTTATTCGTTAAAAAGTTCAAAGGAGAAATTGTTGAAGAGGAGAGGAGGTTCTCCCGAAGAAAAAGATCTTCGATTTTAGTAAGAAAAATCTTTTGTAGTTACAAGATTTTTATTGTGAGATCTTTAGGTAAAATTTATAGTTTCTGGTGGAATAAAATTTCTGGTAAAAACTTTCTCGAAGGGATCAAACTCTTTAGAAATAATGTTTTTCTGGGAGATTAATTGTATTCCTTGGAAATAATTCCTCCACCGAGGATGAAATATACTTGGAGGTATAAATTCCTCCCCTTTCCTCAATAAATGTATTATTTACAAAAATATTTATCATACGAGAAATATTTTTTCGGAAAAGAGTAAGTTTATATGATAAGAATGATTCTACCGTATCAACTTTCCTATGAGAATTTATTATTGGAGAGGAAAGTTTAATCTACGAGTACATTTGAATTTCTTCAAGCAAATTCTCTCATATTGGTGTGATGGTGTTGAATCAAAAGTTGGACAACAAACTATAAAAGATTTATGGGAGACAAAATCTAAAATATATAAAAGTGCTGGAATAGTGAACTAAAGCTGGAAGATTGTTAATCTGTCCAAGTGGTGACTTGGCTAGGAAAATAGAAAAAAGGCTACTGGAAGCTGAAAATGAGTATAGGAAGTCCAAGAGAAATGGAGAGATAATGTTACCATAGAAAAAGTATAAAAGGTGAAGCAATAGATGAATTTAGGCGAGGCTGGGCGAAGTTCGTCTCTCTATTCCATCTAACCTCAATTGTTAATACATAATTTACATTTAATGTTTAGATTTAACAGAAAGAATACAACAACAACACACAAAGGTTTGGGAAAATCTTCTCAACTGAAGAAATGAAGGTTGAAGAAGACGAAGACCCCACTGTTCGGGAAAACGCCCACAAAGAAGGGGGTGAAATAAAAATGCAAAAACAGACAAAATAATATAAAGAAAAGAAAATCAACCATAAAATTAAACCAGTACGATGCATCAAATTAATAGAAAAACTATAAAGAGGTTATAGTGAAGTGAATACAAACTATTTAATGACGATATTCTATCACCTGCTTGATATGCTTAGTACAATAGTATTTACATCAATGACACACATAATTCATGAATATACATACAGTAGCATATAAGGTTTACATGCATCACGTACATTGAAATTTAATGCCTAAATCTGAACGTGATAAAAGTATATCGTGTAAGCAGTCAATATAAACATATGTAATGAAACCGTAACTCTTTTATGCATACATGCACTGTTTTACGGAAGCACGATTTCTTCCTCTAAAATTATTCACTCATCGAATAAGCAAAAGTAGTTTCTTAGCGATGACCTCCTAAAATGAATCATTGCACACAAATATTTTAAAAGCAAAATATTTTAAGAAATTGCATTAATTCTCACAAAATCAACTCCTAAGAAAATGAAATCAGTAAAAAATACGAGCAGAAACGGAATCGCATGACAACTTCGGAGCACTGTTTGGACGTGTTTAAGCGCAATCCGAAAGAGTTTCGTGACTGTTGACGAAACATGGATCCATTACTACACGCCAGAAATGAAAGAACAGTCAAAACAGTGGATTTCACAAGAAAGAATTCCAAAGAAGGCGAAAACGGTTCCATCGGCCGGAAAAGTCATGGCCACCATTTTTGGGAATCGCGAGGCATCATCTTCACCGACTATTTGAAGAAGGGATAGACAATCACGGGGCAGTACTATGCTGATTTATTGGACCAATTTGATGCTGAAATTGAGTTGATTGAGGAAAAAGCGGCCCCATTTGGAGAAGAAAAAAGTGCTCTTTCATCATGACAACGCACCAGCTCACTCATCTGCAATCGCCACAGTCAAACTGGTCGAATTACGGTACGAATTGCTATCTCATCCACCCTATTTTCTAGATTTGGCCCCATGCAATTTCTTTTTGTTTGCCAATATGAAAAAATGGCTTGGGGGAAAGCGAATCACTTTAAACAAGGAAGTCATTGCCACAACAGAGGCCTATTTTGCAGAGTTCGACAAAATGTATTTTTTGAATGGCTTGAAAATGTTAGAATATCACTGGACTAAATGTATTGAGTTGAAAGGAGACTATATTGAGAAATAAATTTGAAAGAAGTTTAAAAGAATGCGTTTTCTTGCCTAACACAGTTACTTATCATACAGCCCTCGTACCAACGTCATCACATCGCAGCTCTAGAAACACGGAAGAAAAATTTGCATTGCATGTACATGCATGCATCCGATGCAAATTCCTTTTACAGGACTTTCATATTCGATAAGGAATTTACAAATTTTATCAATTACAACAACAAAAATGGGAGATGAAATTGCATGGATTTTAACTTACAAAACGGCACTTTGATGAAACGAATGATATAGTGTAACCATTAGGTCGAAAAAAAGACCTAATGGTTCTAGCCTTGAAGACATTTATATTCATCTATTTCATTTAAATCCAAGCACTCCTAGGAAAATAGTAGAAACAGTAAAAATACTATAGGTACAACTCCAAAGAATCATTTTTCAAATACAAATTACCGATTTGGAGAAATTAACGTATACATAGTATGAATTAAAATTATAGTTATGATAATAGAATAGTTAGATGGTAGTGATTTTAGCAGTGCTTCGACAGCTAAGGTCATTTCGCACAAATGATGGTGGAACTTCTTCCACCAAAATCGAACGTGCAGAACACTTGTCTGCTCGGGAGCCCCTATGGTAGAATAATCCTTTCTACCTCTGTAATATTTCGTGATTGAAGTTACCATGGATATGTACTTAAGTAAGTTACAAAATATAAGAGCCTCATTAGAGTGATAAAATAACAGAAAGGTGTCCGATGAAAGTTATTTTCCTCATCAATAAATCAGTTGCATACATTGATTGCATCAAAGGAAAAGAACTACATAACCTTGCAAAGGAACATTTGGGAACAGTACGGGGCTGATTACCTGACCTCTCAGAGGAATCGGAGAATTAGGACTGGAAATGAACCTTACAAGGTCTCTTAGTATTTCTTTCCTTGAAAGTGAGTAAAAGTTTCATAAGGCCTCAGGGTATGTGGGTTAGTGTCAAAATGGCAATTCTTTGTTGGGAAACATTTTGACGCTCGGCCGGGAGTCGCTCAGTGTTCGTCCGCCGATTGAATTCCGCGACGGCGAAGAATTCTCGAGGGCGTTAGCAGTTATCAGCGAAAGCGATCATTCTGTAATGGACGAAATCTCCCGAAAATATCTTCTCTGATTAAACAGTCCTCTATTTTCTTCACTTCAAAACTGAACATCATCTGCTGCTACCGCGTCTAATGAGTTACCGAAGACATTCATTTTCCGACGTCAATTTCGCTCTTTTGGTCTGTCTTCGTTTATTCCTTCATATCACCTTGATCATAATCTTTTAGTAGACGATTTTTTTGGGCCTTTTCATATTACCAGTCTTTTTATGCGAGTGTGCTCTGGGAGTGATGCTATAGTGATCCTTTCAAATTGTTAATGAAATCTGATGCGTCGTTTAAAAATGGCTTACATTAATGAATGTCTCCTAAGTTCCACATCGGTTCCCTCGTACTATCTTTGTTAATGATCCTTGGCAATCTTCCTCAAGATAATTCTTACCTTGACATGTCTTCAGAAATAGCTTTGCTCTTTCGGCAGTTTTTGAACTTCTTTCACATGAGGAATATAGATTTGAAAGTTGTGACGATGTCACAATTTTATATTCATTGATAAAGTTTAGTTAAGAATTTCAACGATGAATAAAATAAATGGTCAACAAATAACACATTGGAAATGTAAACAAATACAACATTGGATGTCATTTTAGATACTCAAACGGAAATATAAGTGAAAATGTTTGTTTACAACACAGTCGATCAGAACCTCCGCATAGCCGTGTGGGTTCCGCGTTAGATTTCCGTGAAAGCGGTTCAGGGATCGATTCCCGGTGTCTCCTTCGGTCGAAATTGAAAAGCCCTCTTAAAGATTGAATGAATGAACGTAATTTATCAATTTCATTTTCTCGCATTAATATTGCGGTAAATTGCAGACTCAATTACTTATATTTGACTTGAATCAGCTCTATATATTACTGAAAAATAACGAGTTGGAGTAAATTTTTCTTAAATTTCTAAGAGACTTCGTTTGCTAGCAAGACAAGTCGCATCGAAATTATATAAGACCAGCATGTTATACTAGATATGATTAGAATTTCTTTGTTTCCCGGTGGGGGCCTATGTGCGAAATGACCTAAGCTGTCGAAGCACTTTTAACAAAACTAATACTATTAGAAAATTTCATTTTTCAAATTTGTTTACGAATCCGACTCTCTAATTTCCCAAGGAAGGTATAAACAAAATCTTTTGTTTTCGTATACCCAGTATTGTAAGTCTATTTAAATAGATGTAAACTAAAAATTGTCCTTCATGAAGGTTGTAATACTCATTTACACAGCTCACTTAAGAGTTTATAAAAGTATCTCAGTTTGAATCTATTTCCGTCAGACGAATGAAATGCAAGAAGAGGAGAATTTCTCGAATAGTCCCTCTAATAATAATCTAAGGAAATTATCTTTAGAATTCATCATTATTTATTTAAATGGAGGAAATTATTTATTTTACAGTATAACTAGATTACGGCAGACGAATAACAATTTTATTGACTGTCTTCCATATGCAATGATCCTGCTGGTCAACATTATTAAGCAGCTCTTAGTAAGCAGCAATTGCACGAAAAAAAATCCTAAACAAAGCAATATGAAGAACTCAAAATCAGTATTAATTCCACTCAATTCATCGCTTAAACGTCGTTATAAGAACTTAGCAGAACTTTCTTGTATGCATTTCCCCACATCAAAATTCTTTCACGAAACAAATACTGGTCTAGAACTTCCTCTAATGCCATGCTTAGATCACATCATTTTCTTCGTGAACTTTGATGGTTTATAGTCGACGGTTTACATTTGCAAAGAGGAGAGAATATATTCTGCTTCTTTAAAAAGTATTAAAAACAATGACTAACAGACCTTTTGAAGAAGTTTATTACCACAGAATGAGCTTCTAAATTAATCAGCAATAGTTAAGCACACATTTTTCTCTGATGAAACTTATGAAAATACTTTTTTGTTAGTTGGTATCAAATGATGGAAAAATGCGCTTTTAGGATTAAATAGAATAGAGAGCCACTTTTCAAAATACAATACTACGATTTAAATTAACTATCTCATAGTGACGACAGTATATATTAAGACATGACATAATTATTATTTAACTATCAAATTACCTCAAACTCTTTGATAACATATTATTTCATAATATTTCATATTCATTTGTTCAAAAATTCCAAGTTTGGCATTGACGCCATTTCGCTAGAATTAAAGATAAATTATATTTTACGATCATTTTTCACGTCACTACAATTGCTGTGAACTCTATGCCATAAGAAAACATTGATGACTTGTAATATGTAGTACAATTATTTCCAAGTTGCGAATGAAAACAGCATTTCGTGCAATTAAAATTGAAGAAAATTTAATATCTTTCTTTAGTTGTGAAAAATCATTTGGTTTACGAGAAATAATTTTCATGTACAAAACAAAAGCAACTCGGTTATTATCTGATCTGAATGGAACATTTCATGCTATTTAATTCAAATATGCATGTAAAAGGAATGTGAAGGATGAATTATAACGGTATGCATAGAAGGCAAGAAGTGGAAGAGAATTCCTCGGATAGTTCTTTCTGAAAGTGAACGGAATCAAATCAATAGAAAAACGAGATCTAGGCGAGGAAGAGGCGAAATTGCATGCATGGAAAGGTCATCTACGACTTGTTTTCAACTCTTGGGAGAGAAACATTTTTCCACTGACGAGGAAGTGGCGACGGAGGCGAAAGACCGGTTTTTAGAATGTGGAGTGAGAGGAAAGAAGATCACCAAATGCATTGAACTCCATGCAGTTGCATGGGAAATTAGATATATGGTAAAGATATTTGATTATTTTTGTTATTGAATATCCGTATAAGGGAACGATGAGAAAAGTTTTGATCGTAAGAGAGCAAGAAAAATGTTAATTTTCTACTTAGCTTGCAAAAAAGTTTAACGTCGAAGCATTACTGAACGAAGTTAAACGTCGAACATTTTGTTTTGAATTTTGAAAGGGATTGTCCGAGAAACTCATACTTTACAGGAACATCTGCGTAATATTCAATCATTGGCTTTGAAAGATAAACTATTTTAACCGGGTCTTTGAGGACATTTTTTAATATTGGCATGAGTTTTGCTGGAATTCTTAAAACACTATCATAAAAATGAGGAAAAAAGTCCAGCAGTTGTGCTTCAGAGGTAGTGTAGATCGAAATCGGACGCAATAGATACTGTGTAACATACAGATTCATTAAAATTAATCTTCTCTTGGGCGATTCGGTGGAATTCCATTATAAATGAAAAAACAAATATGACTTTTACTTTTCCACAAATATATTTGGCTTTCGTCGTCAGGCTTAGGAACTGAAAGTTCAAAAGCATTGGTAGCGAATTAAGTTATATTTATTATTTTATTTGTACAGATTTACGTTTTCCTCATTCATTTCTTGAGACTACTCGTACCATGAGGTAAAGCAAGTTATGAAATGTACCCATGGACATTTGTGGATTTAGCAACGATAATTTAATAACCAATTTAAGTATATGTGTATGTAAAACAACGAATCTTTTAATAAAATAACTAAAGAACTGCTTTGATTTCATATATAATTGGTTAATGTAAGTACTTTTTAGTGTTAAAAACTGATTTTTCATTGTAACCAAATCACTCCTTTGTCTCTCAGGCTTAGTTTAACATCTTTTACAGAAATACTTCCTGAGTATCTCATTCTTCTTCACCTAAATTGGCACAATGTTAGCGCAGATGACTTTCGAATAATAAACTATGAGCTCCTTTAAGAGTATTCAAATATCATAAAACATATCACATCAAATCACAAATATCATAAAACATCTCACATCACAAATATCATAAATCTTTTTGTTTAGCTGCTGAAGGGAAAACTGCAAATTTTTAAAGTTATTGTAATAAACGGTTCGCTACTTTTAACGTCGAAAATTTATAAAACTCCTCTCTGATAACGATTAGTGAAGTTAAAACATTATTTTGCAATATCTTTCCATGTTTCCGAAGGTCTTTTTTCGATAAACAGTTACAAATTACTGAAAAAACTGGTGGCAATACGGAGAGAGGAAGACTCCTGCAATATCATGAAAATTTATTTAGAAAAATTTTAGAACTTTTTCTGAAAAAAGAAATCTCTTCATGGTTAACAGTTTTTACCTGAGATAAGTGATTGTTTTGAAATTCTAATCGAAATCATTTCTTTTCCTTCGAAAACGTTATCCACGTATGTAAAATGTTGTAAGGAAAGCATTTGTAATCAAATAACTTGTAATGAGCTTAATTAAATCAGAAAATAACGATTTTTCTTCTATATTCCTTTTAAGATTATAACTTTCAATCAACTAATTTGTGGACTTTGTCAAATTCTGTTTCATTATTCTTAATAAATAACGAATTCCTCAATGAATTGCCTCTTTTCAGCTACAAATGTTCTTTTTTGCTGTTGACGACTTGTTCATCAATTGCTCCTGTTTTGTCGTTCGCCAGGTGTTGTATTACCGGTTTTCGTCCTAAAAGGATCGAGTTTTGGAATGCGTGTGGATTCGGTGGATTATTCGGTGCTTGTGATGGTTTGGATGATTGTTTTTCTTTGTAGAGGGTCATTTGTTAAGAAGTTGCGAGAAGGGAGGGAGGGTCATGTGTCTGTAATTTTACTGACTACATTTTTTCATCTCATCTTCATCAACCGGTGAATGTCTTTCGCAATGAGTTATCTGCGATCCGTTTCTTGCTTTCCGTCAAAATTCCCGATTTGTTTGAAAATGCTACTGGATTTCGAATTTCTGCACGCAATAATCGAATATGCTAAACAGGAAGGTTTTAGCCAATATTTAGAATTAAGTTTCCTCTCAAGAAAACCATAGATAGGTTTATCTCCGAGTTAAGGAACCCTAATTTACACCTATTACTTCATTTTTGCTTGGTTCACTATTCTTTTACTGTCTTCTACGAATTTTCACCGTAGTTTCCCGCCGTAGTCCGGCGGCGGCCACCTTAAGAGAATCATGGTTACTCCCGCCATACTCCTGCCGCGGCCACCTTAAAATAGTTCTTAACATCTTTTAAAAACTCGACATTAGGTTGCACCTAAATTACTCGATAAGTGATTTTCTCCAGTTGTTAAAACGGTTCAGATTTCCTATGACGTTTTTGAAGATGTCCTATGATGTTTTTGAAAAACGTTTATCAATATTCATGGAAATTGTGATTTATTTGTTGTTCGCATATTGGACAGTTTCATAATTAGTATATTACATATATTGTCATAAGGCCCGAATTAATATATGTAATGAAACTAAACACAATATACTCTTCGTATGTACAACACAAACGCGTCAAAAGTAGGAAAAAAGTAGCAATGATACGTGGTGGATCATCCTCAGAGTTATATATAAGATGAGTATATTTCAATAATAACTAGGAAATGTACGATAAAACGTTATACAATGCAGTGGAAATTCCTAGATATAGAGTGAAATGACTAGAAACTATGAAATAGTGAACGTAATGAAAGAATGCTAAGAATGCTTGAAGGAGACCGCAAACGGGTCACATAAATTACAAAGTAAAGATTTTGGTTTCTTTTTTTAAAGTTGTATCATTTTTCCGAGTTGGGATGAGAATTAATCCCAAGTAATTAATCCAAAGTAATTCCCTAGTGCTCCCATTAATGAATGAATATTTCTCCACGACTGATTTCTGCTCGCGTCATTCGATTTTTAGCTTATCCAATGTAACTAAGAACTTAGAGCCCCATCCTCTTTCCACGCTTTTCAGACTCGGCTGGTGTAAGCGACTTCGACTAATTAGTGTTGACGATGTCTTCTCTGAGTGAAACTTTCTCATATTTGGGCCAACGAAAACAAAATCTGACTGCGTTCATAGAAAACGTATTTGAAAAAAAGGAGCGATTCTGAGGGTTCTACGTGATCTTCAAGCAACCGGAAGAAATACAGGAAAGATTATATCCTGTTGTACAATATCCTCATTAAAAATCTTTGGAGGCCCTTCAAACGAAAGAGAAAGAAAGAAATCATTCACCCAAATAAAAGAACCAAATGAAATATTAAAAATACTAAACACTTCACAAGTAATACTTCACAAAACTACAACGGCCCCAATATACAATTCAAAATACTAATAAATAAAGGTAAATTATTGCAGCGATAGAATAAAATCAAATAACAGACCAGTACAACATACCAATCACATAGTTTAGCTAGTAAGACTTACCTACCTAAATAAATAGATAATGATGTAGTATTCACCACAGTGTTGGTATTAGTTTGATTGATGATGTTTTATAAGAAGGAAAAAATTAGGGAGAGACATAGAAAGAATATATGAACAAGGATAAAAGTGCCAAAGATAGTTATAACAATAATAAGAATTTTTTAAATTTTATATAAA
>KZ308552.1:132901-148208 GCA_000376725.2 Ladona fulva
TTACATTTCAGTTTTTTGTTCATGCACTTATAATTAATTTTGCTGCCTCCTCGATCGCGTAAAATCAACATATTGCACAACTTTATATGGGCAAGTCCATGCTAATTAAGAAACCTCCTAGAATAATTCCTAAAAGAACGTAAGTTCAGCCGAGCGATTTCATCGTCACTAAGAACGCTAAAATCTTAGAAAATTACATCCTTTTTACATAACCTATCATTGACTTTTATGATTACTTACATGTTGGACAAAAATATAATTTCTTCTTTTAGGAAAATGCTTAAGATGTTCTTCAAGAAGCAAGAGGATGGGTCGTCAAGCCGACGGGTGGTTTATAACCACGTATTTTTTATTTTCGATTTCCCTTCTTCTCAATTTCCCTTCTTTTGGTGCTTTTCTAGATTTCTCGCGATTATTTCTTCTAATTAAACATAGGGAAAGAATAAAAGCTTGCAAAGGGTAAAAAAGACCTTTCGAGCAAATCCTATTGAAACATTTTGACTCAGCGCAGCGTATGCGCAGGGAAAATATTTAGTAATTTTCAAAGTTTCAAAGTATGCAATTTTTGCTCTCTAGTACAGAGAAAACATACACGCATACCCATATACTTTTTACTTTAATTTAAAAGTGTGCCTAATTAGTTGAAGTGATTGGGGTTGAAATTATGTGATTAAAATTAAAGAGAATGTGATTAAATCAAAGAGAAGACAGAAAAAATAACAAAATAGGATGGATTTCTAAGATATTTTAAAACATCGAAATATTCTCGTGTGCATTCAGAAATCCTTTAAACAGCATTAATTGCAAAATCAGTATCAAACGATAGAAACTGTATCATTCTCCACGCATATTCTCAGTACAGCATTTACCGTTCCCAAAAAATATATATAAGATTATTTTTATAAATATTGTATACATCAATTGTTAAGCGTTAAAAGCACACCTTTTAACGGGAGTTTTTTTAATAATAAAATTGAAATCTTAGGTTAAACTTATTTAGTAAGTTAATTTAGAGGCTATTTTCCAAAATCTTGGAGAAAATAATATGCGTTTCCGTGCTGAAATGGGCAAAAATGTAATGAAGAGAATGATGAATTCGGCGAATGATCGCCATCATCAAGTGATATATTCGCCGTACCTAGTCGTGAATTTTTATGGTTTGTTTTTAATAAATAAACATATTGTGGAAGAAGTACAACTATTCTCATTCTCTTCATGATCTATTTCCACAAAACATCGCCAGCAACTGTGAAAAATGTAATGAAATAAAAATCAAGAGCTATAAGAAAGAAGGGACTGTCTATTGAAATGTTGATTTTTTGTATTTGATTTACTGACACACCAAAGAAAGACAGTTGCGACGACATGCAGTTAATAATTCCCACGAAATACAATACTTCACAGTATTACTCAGTAATTCACCAATTTATTCAAAATCAAGTCATGACGATGAAACTCGCAGTTCTCCGAAATATCAATGAAGTGAAATTCTCAGGGAAAGCAGTTACTACGAGTGGTGATAAATCAAATGAGATAATATACCATATCCATGAAGTACTCTCGTGGGTTGGTGTCAGTTCCTTGAAGAATCTCAAACTCCCAATGGCGCGCAGCTTCATAAGCCATTTGAACGCACTTCCGATTGGTTGAATTCGCTTCTTCGAAATCTGTTGAGTTAGAAACACACATATGAGAAATTAGCTATCGTTACAAGGAAAAAGATAAAGGGAACTTTGCAACTGAAGGCAAGTAGGAAAAATCTCAAGGAAAAAGGGACAAGAAAGACGTCTTCGTCTGTCAGACTTTTTAATGTCCGTCTTCCTTTGCTATTTTACCTATCGTTAAATTACGCCAAGCTTTACATTCTTTAAATAACGCAGGAAAGGGAATTGTTGAGATGCTACCAGCTCAACAATTATCCTCAAATATCTAAATCGTCAAGATAAAAGGTTACAAATGAGTAATCAGTCCTCTCATTTAATAGCTAAATTTCTCATTAGGTTAGAAAAGCTCTGAAAAATAATAAAAAACAAATTTAACATGTTAGGCTGGATTTTATGGAACAATTTTCTGTAGAAGTATTATGTCATTGGAAATTACAAGTGTTTTTTGTGTTTTACCGAGAAAATATTTAGAATTGTATCATGTGCAAAGAAATTTGATTCAACTCTGATTTTCAAATTTTCATTTGTGGATATATTCATCCTCTGGCCATCAACTAAGAGCTGATGCCCGATTACGTTATATAATCCTCTCTGAAAGGCATCCGAAATACTGTTAAATGAATTAAACATTTCATTAGGAATAAGAATATGCTTGGAGTACATAAGAAAAGGTTTTGAAGGAAAGGTTTGGTGGAACTTCGGTAAGATATCTACGCCATGCACCGTTGATACGGAAAGTCGTCACTACTAATTTAACAACAGTTGACTAGCATAAATAAAATTTTCCTCGCTGCAGGTATTTTATCTTAAAAACTAAATTACGTTCTTTCGTCAATCTACCGAACTAAATCTTACTCGTAACCTTTTGCCCCTTCTTTTTTGACGAGGAAATCATGCAGTATTCCACTACGACTACATTTATTCTTATCTCTAAAATTCACGCAATAGCAGCTACGTCTAAACACAAATTAAGATATACATCAAATTAAGATACATCAAACACATTCTTTGGAAGATATTTATCTCAGTACCCAACATTCTTCATTGGCAGATTTAGAATACTCAGAAAGGGAAGACTTTCATTCTGTCGGTAGCGTTTCACGTGCAGTGGGCCTTCAAAAAGTCCCCGAAATCAATCTTTACCGCGTCTTAGATAATTTCGATACGAAGTCAAATCAAAAGATATTCCATTCGCACAATTACACACAATAACATTTTCGCGATGGAAAATGGAGTCAACGTTTTCCTTCAACCTGGATCATTATGATGCCATTAAAAACTAGATGAACTCGTTTTGCTTACACATTTATTTCACTTTTAAAAAATATCATTGTACTCAATTATGAATTTCCTCTCCCAACACACTTCTTGTACAATATTCAGTCCAATATAAATTTATTTGGTGCAGCGATCTTCTACACATTCAGCAGAAACACCTTTTTCAATTTGAATACTTAAGTAATGTGAAGTTGTTCCAAAATATTAGAACTCGGTTCGCCAAAAAAGAACTATTATCACTTTCAGTTCACTCTCGCTTAAAAATATATATTGAATCAATCAAAGGATACCATTAGCTGAATTTATTTACTGTGCAATTTAGAAAAACCTTACCTCCTAAACCTTAAATCCTTAGAAAAACGTTCATATAAGTTGCAAAAAATCAGCGTTCATATCCAACGTCACAGTTAAAGTTTTTCTGAAAAAAAAATTTTAATCTTCGGTTAATTTTACTCAATTAGTTGCCCATGAAAGTTTTGATCTTAGACGTTTAAAAAATCGTACAATTCCACAAAATAAGAGCCTCCAACTCAACTTACATTTTACTCAGGACTCCATGAAGAGTTCCAAGTACTTGGAAATTTCTAGAGCATCGCAATGTAAGAATTATTAAAGCGCAATGAACGCATAGTGATTATCCATCCTTTTCTAACGTGGCTTATTTACTCAAACGACTCCAACGCTTCTCCTCAAATATTCAGAGTTGACAGTGATCGATTGAAATGGTATGTCATGTACTTAAAATTTCATCGATGAAAGTAATAAGGTGCCCAATAATGATATTAAAGTTGCAAACCGATTGAGCGCACGAGTCAATGGACATACCAAAGGAGGACTTAAGAATTCCTGTACCGTTCTCGAATTTCTTCATTTTGCTGAGAAATAAAAAAAATCAGAATGGAATTTAAGACGAAAAGCTCAAGTGTCAAACAGTAAACTTCTCAGAAAGATTCGCGATAAGACCTCTTCTAGTAGCATTCTTTCGAATTGTAGAGTTCAAGTAAGCATAGCTAAATAATTTCGGTTAGTAGTCGAATCGAGAGGGAACGAAAGCTTCGTCTGACCAGAAATAAGAATGATTTTACGTATTCGAGCGCGTCCTTTCATTAGATAGCTAAATGTACATTCCAACTCGCAGAAGTTCGTTTTGGTAAGATTTCTCCCCCTCTTCGGATACCAAAACACGTTTCCGTAATGACAAGGAGAAGTTGAAATGCTTCTCCAGACAATGTTATCAGACAATTTTTAGAGGGCTCCCGGATAGCCAAGTGGGCAACGCGTTCGACTTCAGTGAAAGCGGTCCCGGGTTCGATTCCCGGTGGGAGCCTACGTGCGAAATGACCTAAGCTGTCGAAGCACTTTTAACAATACTACTACTACAATTTTTAGAGTAGAGTTCTTAGAAAGCGAAAGTAACCGAAGTGACGGAACGTTTCATTCAATACGCAATTTTAATGAATTTGGGAAATGCTAAAGTACAAATTTCAGCTGGATAGACTACAAATAATTTCATTGACTGATAAATGATTCTATACTCTTATATCGCGAGGTCATACATGCTTCTGATCAAAATTTTAATTTCTTATCTCACCATTAATTATTAATTTTATTTACATCGAGGCTGAGAAGAGAGATTGGGAAGCAATTGGAGGTAATTTTTGTTTGAGCTCAAGAAATAAATGCATGCTCAAAAATGGCACTTATCATTCCGTTAGATGTATTGAAACTCAATTAAAAAGGACTTAATTTTCTTATCTGATACAGCCTCGCTTTATAACGGACAATACATTACACTTTTCCAGTTTCTCGCTGGGCTAGGATAGAATGAACTCGTTCAAGTGTGCCAAGATGACGTTCAGTCCTTAGTCGTTTTATCAAAATTTATGAAGATATAAATACGGCTATTGAGTACAACTTTAGGACATATATCCATGAGTGTTCAGTATCATATGATACAGTATACATTTCTGAATTAGTTTAATCTACATCGTGATTGCTTTAATTAAGATAAGCGATTGTTTTATTAAGTTTAGAATTATAACTTCATTTTTTCGAAGGATTGAAATTTGCTTGTACTCAAATGCGCAAAGTGAGCGTGCGAATTGGAATTTACGGCAAGAAAAGTTTCATTCTCGAATAAGACAGTTTACTCATAAATAGGAGCTGAGCAGTAAGTCTCGCTTCTGCGATTATTTACAATTAAAGATATGTATGCCTTGGCAAGAATTTAGGATATGAGTTGGTCGTGGAAGTTGATAAGTGTAGCTTTCAAAGAAGCGTAATCTGTTAACATTTTCGGTCATATTTTACTCGGGTTGTTAGTGTTAACACTAGTGTTGATTTGTGAGTCAAACTGATCGTTTAAGTGTAATTGTATCATATAATATAACACCTAGCATCAGCAGTGCAATAATTATATTAAGCGAAAGCATCGGACATTTTATATTATTAGTTTCTTCCTCTTTCTCATTTCGGGAAGTATTTTTCCTGACTACGACCATTGATCTCACTAACATAACATTGTAAGTAACATTCATAGTTGTGATAATATGAAGGTTTCCAATGTGAGAAAGTATGTTCTTACTTGTCACTCCTTGCTGAGTACAATGTAAAATGTCATAAACAGTCCATTCCATTCATCATTGCGTTGCAGCTAGGTAGACTTATTCCAAAGGATAAACGGACATGAAAAAGTCCCGGTCCCGTCAGATTTTTCATGTCCGCTTCTCCTTTGGAATTTTTCTAGGTGTACGACTTATCGTGCCAAGTCACCTGAACCTTTTTCCTTGAAGGTAGACTTGTTCCACTCATAGAATTCTTGCACAACCAGTGAAGTAAATAGAAACTACCTCACTCCTTATTTTTCGTTGTAAGCCTTTCCTAGGTAGCAAATGTTGAAGGATATAAGGTTCCAGACAGCAATATGCCTTCGAGCAGTTAGCATAAATAAGTGGAAAGAATTGCTAACAGCTATTCAATTCTAATAATCAATTTCAATTCAATTAATCTTCAATTTGCAACTGTGAAGATATTGATTGAGAAGCGAAGGTTTATCTATAGATAGAGAAAAGAATGAGATAGCTAATGATGGCTTGGATGATTTCATACAAAACACTTCTACGAACGCGTGTGTTTTGACTGGAGAGAACTGTCCGTATGGAGCGGTGCAAAATCTTACTTTGGCGTCCCATTTCCCTCGCCACTTATAGGAAAAAACACCGGGCGCCATTGAACAGAGGTACTTAGCTCATTTCTATCCGCCTAAAACCTTCTTTACGAGCGACTTTCTCTAAGAATTATCACAACAACGGCAAGGAAGTGGACGTGTATTCGAAGTGATTCATTACAGCGATTTTCCGGACGACGGCGATTAGAATGGACGAATTCTGACGGCTATATAGAAATGATTTCTTATACCATCAACAATTTGGGACGATAAAAATATGAAGGAAAAACTAAGCAAGTATCTTTTGTGAGACACTTGCTTGTGAGATACTTACTTGCGTAGTACGAAAGGAAAACTTTTTCCAGGATTTATATTTCTATACCAAACATCGGCTGATGTCTTTTTCAGTCGGAAACGAAATCATTTTATTGTAAGATTCATACATTAATTTTGCAATAGAATGAAGACCTGCCAGCAAAAAATATGAAACGTGGAGTAATTCTTTAGGGTAATAGAGTAAATTGATCAATGCTGAGGCTTATGATGTCTACAACATAAAAATCGCGTGTCGTTCGGACATTTCCAGGAAGCTCTAGTTCGTGGAAAGCTATCGTTAAGTCGCTCTGTCGTGAAGGCGAAGTCGTCAAGAATTTTTATCATCGGATGTATGAGTTTAACGATATTAAAAATAAAATTACCGCTTAAGACGTTCAGCAAATGAACATGAACATTAAAATGTTTCCCGTCCCAGATGTACTGCATCTCTTTTCATCTAAAACTCCGCTTCATTTCATGGACCAAAGATTACATTATAGTCCTACTTTACATTTACCTGCTTTATGAAGACTTTAATTACGGTAGAAATTTCGATAGCTGAGGTGCTTTAGTAACTGCACTATAGTATTAAAGTATCAAATTTTTGCCCCCTTTTTTGCGTCAATTCATCGACTATTCATTCATTACGTCGTGTGAAAATGAAATCCTCAGGAGCTATCCAAGGACTACGAATGTTATGAAATAAGGTATTGACGGGCTCGCACAGTGTATCGTGGTTTACTTTTGGATTCAGGCCAGCCCCCAGGCTGCAAAGTATGAGTGTAAGGGGTGATGTCTTGCTCGGGTTCACTTAAGACCGGATCGCGCTGGGCTGGGGCGAAATATTTCAGCGCGTGAAGATAGCATGGGAATCGTTGAAGCGATCTTCCACGTAGTTTAGCGAGCGGGCGACAGATGGCAGAACGCACTAGCATGTGGAGCCGGTCGAACGGTTCGAATTCTGACTGAGTTCGAGAAATATTTGGTTCGTAGGATATCTAAATTCCCTCTGACAAATGACCACTCCTCTAAAACTATAGCATTTACAGCCTGAAGCGAAAATACTCATGGAAAATAATTCAGTTGTTTGGTCATCTCCGGGTTTCAACCTTAACGTAAACTCCGAAAGTTGTTATCGATTAAGGTGCAGGAGGTGCAAATTTTCCATAAGATATGTTTAGTCCATAAATCAACAAATTTGAGAGGTTCGAGTTATTTAATAAAGCCGACGGCTATGAATAATCTCTTAAGGGCTAATAACTAACATAAGTATTCCGAAGGAAATATTTTCACCCAAAAATCAATCGAATTATTTAATGTCTAAAGTCGTAAAGACACCAGACTCACAAGAAACGTGAATTACGCAAAAGGGAAACTGTTTTACAAAGATTTTTATTTCTCGACCAAATATCGGCTGACGTCATTGTTTTTTTATGGTCAATTGAGACTTGAGCATCTACATTTATTTACCACGCTATGCGTATTGCCAGGGTAAGTATTGCACTATAAGTCTATTCTCTTCATCGGTAACCTTCTCGTTCCGTAAGCGAAAAATGTTTATTTTTGAAATACTATTAGTACTATTTCCCTGATTTTCTCGTAGCATTATATAGGTCCGCGTAAAAGAGAATAAGTATATTATCTATACCTACGTACTATTTTGAGAAACTTATATATTACCTGGGAGGCCTTGCAAGAACTTCGACGCTTGAAAAATGACCAATAATCATCTAATTGAAAGGTTGAGTCTGAATATATGTTTATTCATTCCTCTATCTCTAAATCAGTGACAAATAAGCAAAAAAAACTTGGGGATCTTTGGTGCGCTGATTGGCAATCGGAGCTGACAAATGATGATCATAAGATGTTACTTCTTCGAAAGAAAATCTATTGCCAATAATTATTCGTGCAATCTCCGAGGAGAAAACGTAATAACAGTAGAATCGGTAGAATATGTTGAAGTAATCCTTACAGATATCTTAACATGGGGTACACACTACACACACAGGTAAAATATGTGGACGAGCAGAAACTCGGATTCGTCAAGACAATAGTTGGTTGAAACGAAGAAAAACTCTGTGAGCGATGTTACGTTGGGTTGGTTAAGTCTCACCTTGAGTATGTGTGTAGTGTACGGGCCGACGAATACCGCAGAATTTGAAGAGGATCCACATCATACCCTATAAGTCGCCTTTCCACGTGTGACAGTGGGTGTAAATACCAAGCCTCGAGTAACCATTATAGTTTATTGGTTGCGTATCGTTCGCGAAAAGAGGGCTTTCGGATAGCCAAGTGGGAAACGCGTTCGATTTCGGTGAAAGCGGTACTGGGTTCGATTCCCGGTGGGAGCTCACGTGCGAATTGGCCTTAGCAGTCGAAGCACTTTTAACTACTACTACTTCGCGAAAAGAATCAGTCCCTAAATCGACTTGTCCTTGAATCCGTTTCTCATGTTTTACGCTCATAGTCTGATCGGCCGAAGTAGCAGGATTCCAATCACGTCTTCCGCAATTGTACTTTCTCTCAATTTATCAAGCAATCGCAGCTTAGCTTCTCTTTCTTTCAAGAATTCTCAACCCGCGTCTGAGAGCATTTGCGAAACGCTTGTTTATCTATCGTAGCACATTTTAACAAATCGACTTGCGCTGCACTTTCTCGAGTTCGCGAGCATACTTTTGGATCCCATATACTCACAACATATTCCAGGTGGGGCCTAACTAAGGTATAATAGCATCGCTCTCTAACCTTTTCATCGCATCTACCTACAGAACGCTTTATAAAACCGAGCTTTTAAGGTGATTTATTTATTATTACACACAGATTTATCAAATATGTGTGCTCCAGTTATTTGTAAGGGTGATTCCAAGATATTCAACTGAGTCAACTACATTTAAATTAGTGCCAAGTTTCTACGGGTGGTTCTGACACAATTGTTTCCTTTCAAAGAAATTTACTACAGAGCGTTTAATTGCATTAAGACTCGCAAGTTACCATTTTTTCTCGCAACATCTTTGGATGTAAGTTAAAGTGTAATAGGATAAGCGGAAATTCATACGTTTTCTAAAGAATTGTTATGAAAAACAATAAGCGTCACTAAGATGCTCCTCGATATAGGGTGGAAATTGCTAGGATATAGGAGATTAACATTTAATTTAAACTTACTTAATTATTTCAAAGATAATACGTATTCGAAAGTCGTAGTACATATTATGTGTTCACTATATTATCTTGGTCGATCAGATACTATGAGAGAAGGTAGGGAAATCGATCCCGGGACTGGTCACTTCGGCGACTCATTATTTAGAGGACAAAATGCGACTGTAATAGAATAGGGAAGTAAAACTATGGTGTATAGGGTAGAATAGGCTCGTAGGGAATATATGTAGAAGTTGAAGAAGGCCATCAAATATTCTAAGTCCCTCCGAATCTGCAAAATATCTTACCGATTTCGAAGAAGCCATCAGTGCATTCTTAACGTCGTACGTTTCATCACTTCATCATATCAATCTAATGCCCCTATGTCTAATCACAGGAAAAAGTTGATTTTAATACAAGTTTAGGTAATATTATAGGTTAGTGTAGGTAGGTTTTTATGTTCCAAATGTTATGAATGTTTATAAGTCACTTCATGCCTTCGTATTTAATGCGATGCAACATTGTTTCTCCACATCCAATCGAGAACCATGTAAAGGAAAAATTATGAAACAGAGAATTTTCTCGATTTACTCACTTGAGTAAATCCTTCAGCAATTCTTTTAAAACTTTCTAATTGGCCAAAGGTTTTGGATAGGGCTACTCTATCACGTATTACTGCAGATGCTACATCAATATCCCTATAATCTTTAGCCAAGAATAAAAACAAATCTGAGAATATTTCGAAGTATGCAAGATCCGTATAAAACTATAAAAACTCGCTTCAGTTCTCTGCGAATACTTGCTAGTTATTCCTTAAGATGGCGAAAATGGTTCACCTGTCTGTCAACATTTGTTGTTCCGTTGATTTTCGAAAGCATTGGAGAGAGAACGAGGCCTACGAGGCAAGTTGAAAAATGAGGTAGTTTGCCTCCCTTCTCACAATGAGCCTGATTGTTATAAATGGAAAAATTTCACGTTAGTTCAGGACAATGACCATTGAGTTATGATTTTCATAGCACTCGATAAGGTGATCGGGATAAAGCAGAATTGCTAATAGATCAGAAGCTTTCATATTAACTCAGCCACGGAGAAAATGAGGAAAAAATGTTTCAATAAAACATTTTCTGTTATTCCTTACAACATTAATGAGGAAACATAAAACATTGCTAAATAAATTATTAAATACGCTATTAATAATTTATCATTTATTTAAAAGATAAAGTATGGGTGAATAAGGTAGAGATACACGTGGAATGGCAGATACACAAACTATGTGAAGGATATTGAGAATTATTACAGTCATTATCGAAATATCTTAGATATTTTACGATGAGTCGTTAATAAATATCTAAATACTAAATATTTTTCCACAGTATTACTGACCAGTGGCCTCATAAGCTAAGCCGCAATGCAATTCCGAATGTCATAAAAAACATTCCAGTTACCAAACGCGCTCGGAAATTATTTTCTGTAAAAATTAGCTTTCGTATCTTCGATTCAGAACCATCATAACTCCCGAAGGTTGAACAGGTGCATTCAGCGAATCCAAAGTCACAAATATTTCATTGGAAAATTAACATCTTAAATTTGCTATAGGTTTTCCTTCTCTTGGTGCATCAAGCTCCTCTGAATCGCTATTGAGACAGCCCTTCATAACACATTTCAATTGAAAACGGATACGCATTGAGAGACTTGTGAATTCATCAGGAAATGAAAGACTGTGGCCTTAAATCTATAACTAAGAGTTATTTTCCATTTTATTGCAAAAGGTTTGATGATACAAATTTTTCTTGCAAAGCCAAGAGCTGTCCCAAAATATTCCTATTTGTCACAATATGGCATTTACTGCCAGGGAATAACGACTTCAATCACTTAAATAAATAGTCTTATTGACTATACCCAAAACTAAATTTTTGATGTATCGTACCGGTATCTATTTTTCAAAATTTTAATATTTTTTTCAGTTACAATCACAATTTCGTCTAAAAGTACATACAATTCCTACTTCTAATCATACCGATTAACCATGTAAAAATCCATAAAGATATATATAAGGTGAAGTTGCAGCCAAACAGATCTCCATCCTAAAGAATGCATAGTGTACTCCGTCCAAAGTCGTAAAGACGCAATGTAAATCTTAAGGCCCGGTGTATATCTTACGGGAGAACACGCTCTGTTGTAACGTTTGCATGGAAAAAGAAAGTTGGTAAAAACTGATTTTGAAAACTTTCAGCATACAGTAAAGGTAATTATAGACAATATGATTTAATATTTATCCAGATTTTATAAGAGCTGTATTAGGTTTCAATTGAGCAGAAATATTCCCGATCTTGAACAATATTCAGAGCTTTGATAGAAGTAAAGAAAAGAAACGCCTTTTTGAAAACATCTTCGAAACTTTTAGGAAGAAATTACGTCTAGAGATGACATGCCCAAGGAATGAATTAATCGTACGTGATGATATAAATAAAATAAATTTTACTTATGTGTCGATAATGCTGACAAATTTCCAAAATAAAAGAAACCAAGTCCTAAGACGACGCTGTAACGCATTGAAACGACAAGAAATCGCGGAATATCCTCTGAAAAATAATAGAATAGCTGATAGGAATTTGTAATAGCATAATCTTCCTGCCTTCTTTTTATGAGAGAAGATTTTTAACTATGCGCGAAGAGGTGTTCCTTAAATCCGATGGATAAACAGAAGTGATAAATTGTAACAAAACTGGGAGATAAGCGATGATGAGCGCATGGTTTACATGCTTGATTTTAGATGAAAAAAATGAAAGAGAAAAGTAGCCGGGAATCGAACCCGGGTACGGCAGACTTTTTCTCTCATATTTCTTCTTCTGCAAGGCTGAGACTCGAATCCAGGTATACCGCATTCAGAGCAGGTATTCTAACCACTCTAATGCCATACAGTGAAGATTTAACTCAGAAATATTGTTATGTTGAAAGCCATACGTTGAAAGTATCTATCGAGACGAACCATACCATTCCAAAATATTTCTAAGATTTTAAGCATTTCCTATCGAATTCCTATATTATTTTGAATGAGAAAAGGTGAATTCAAGAATTGTTAAATTGGGTAGAGAACAGTCGCTACTGAACCAATTGTTTTACGTTGGTGATCTAGAGTCGCACCAAAAATACTCAAATCGGCCTTCAAGCCCCAATTGAGTATGCGATTTTTAAGTAATTGTTTAAAAAATGGCACCTAGGTTTCAGATCGACTAACCCAACGATATGAAAGTAGAAAGTGCCTATAATTCTCTACCTCATACCAAATATGAAAGATGCTGTCTCTGGAGTAATGTATGGAATTCTTTCATTTTGATAAAATAAGAAATTCTGTTGTTGTTTTCACGTAAACGTTAATGCATGAGCGGTTTCATCATTTATGTGAAATTTACAAAGGAATTTCTTATTTTATCACATTAAATATAATTTGCTAAACCCCATTCTTTCATAAACACAAGAAAATAAATATAACGTAGCTATTTTAAGTTGAATATAATTTTCATGAGAAGGAACTTTTCTTGTGGTTCGTGTAGAACTATAACCAAACTAATTGGAATCTATTAAATAACTTATCGATTTCTAATTTTCACCTAATATTCCGTTAATAGATACTGAGATATGCTTGTGTATTTCTCAGTATCTGTCACTATCTGTGAAAACTGTCATATTTTCTCATCCTAAGTTTTGCTTTATTTCTTCCTTACTTTTTATTTTCCAGTTTGTTTACTTACCTCAGTTTTTTTAAATTTTTTCCAGACCTCGAGCTTCCACTGAAATTGAAACTGATGTCTCCATGGGATTTGAACCCAAGATCAATTTACCAAGAGATAGAGCTGCTACCAAATGGACCATCATCACGAAGAAGAAATCATTATGAAGAAGACATCCCTCTCAATTTGAATAGGGAGGGCAGAATTAGTCAATCATCTTGTTCCTCCTAAGATCCCAATAAAACAGACAGTAGATGTTAAATAATTGTTTAGCTGTTCGGATAAATTTTGTATTAGTTAGACTATAATCTTGCAGATGTGCAAATACAATTGTAGGAAAAGAAATAATATCCAATTCGACATTAAAACTATTTATCGGAAATAAATTACTACTGATCGCATGATTACTGATGGGATACTGATTCAATGGTCTTCTCTCACAATTATAATGAAAGTTATAAAAAATTCGAGAAAATATGTGGAAATAATGCATTACCTTAATTGATTTTTCTGTTGGTACATGACTACATAGTATTAGTGACTGATGACAAATATTTTTTTCAGTAAAAACAATTGAAATACTATTATTTAAATAACTATTANAAAAATATCTATTAGAAAGTGATAAGGCCTCTATTAGATACAGTAATTTTCCAAACACGGACCTCTACAAGTGAAACCACCTTGCCCTACACCTTTTGTAAGCGAAAGTGTTCTCTAGAAAATGCAACCTATTTTGCGTGTTTTGTAGGCCACGTGCTGGTTTCTTAACTATCTGCAAGGGGTCCACGAGCACACAAAGACAAATTATAGACGAAAATTAATCACAGAGTGAGGTGCGATGTGTTCTCAGAGTGTCTAAATGCAGAGTTAAAATCAGAAAGCAGGTGAGGTGACGTCATGGTCGAAACCGATCGTTCTTCAGTAACATGATAAAAAAATAAAATTAAGTACGTTTTTCAATTCTTTTAGATGGCGTTCCACAGTTTTAGGACAGAAGTTTATACAAAATTAAAATATTTTCGTAGAGTAATAAAATTTTAAAAATGAGTGGATTCGAGGGTGGAAAGTTGCGAAGTGAGATATTGATTATTTCTTGCTCGAGTCGACTTCTTGCAAGACCATAAAATATAAAGGTCACATTAAGTCATAGTGCTTTGAAGTAAAGGGAACTACAAACAGAGCTCCTGAATTCCCTAACAAGGAACATTTTCTTATAGGATGGTTCACGGATGGGATGGGCTAACACAAACTCACGATGAAAGGATTCCTATCTTGGCTAATTGAGATACGGTGCTCCCAAACCATAGTAAGAGAAAAATTGAATAAGTGATAGGCTCGTGGGTATCGCGTTCGACTTCAGTGAAAGTCGGTTACGGGTTCGATTCCAGGTGGGGGCTCAAGTGCGAAATGACCTTAGCTGTCGAAGAACTTTTAAAATAACTTCTACTTATCGCAACCTAAAACGGAGATCATTTTAAAATTAAGTTTAAATTAATACTCCTACTACTAGATACATGAGAAACATCTATCATGTGCAGATTGGGTTGTAAAACTCGTTGTAAAATTGAGGCTCCCAGATTGCCAGGTGGGCAGCGCGTTCGACTTTCGTGAAAGCGGTCCCGGGTTCGATTCCCGCTGAGAAATTATCGAGGTGCGAAATTATCTCAGTAGTTGGAGCAATTTTAATAATACTACTAATAATAATATTTGATAAACTTCAAAGTGAGAAACATTAGCGAAATACTTAGAAAATAACTTGATATAATTTCATAAATATATGTGATACCTTTTCTCCTTACGCCGCTTTTCAATAAAAGATCTTCCAAAGTCCACAAAAAAATATTTCCTTTTCCTCTCCATACCCTCATAAATATCTTGATCTAATTGTAAGTATCTTGCCTCTTTTATCATGACAAAGTAATTTATGTCTCCACTTAAATGTCCGTTTTCTTTGATTCGTCCTGAAAAAGTAATGGAAAAAAGTCTATTAGTCTAAAAGTATAAATATTTAAAAA
>KZ308552.1:153162-260775 GCA_000376725.2 Ladona fulva
TTTCAGATGTACAGAAGTATTATTTCTTATGCATGTATACTACAATATATCCAAAAAAATATCAGTAAAAATACAGTAGAAGGTGCAAGAGTAAAATAACTCCATAATAAAAAAGAATAAAAACTTAACCCCTTGGCGATGTATAATTTCTCCTGCAAAGCTGAAATATATCATGTGTAAAAAAGTAAATGTCTGTCCGTCTGTCTGTCTCCCTCTTTATCTGTGAAACGGCTTGACTTAGAGATCTGAAACAGACTGTAATGTGTTTCTACGATACTGAAACCCCCAGGAAAATTAATCTCATCTCTGTAAAGGCCCGGGTTCGAACCCAGGAGCCCATAACACATTTCCATAAGAGATGAACGTAAAGTACGTTTTCATGATTTGCAGTGGTAGTTTCTTTTACAAAATTAAATTAGAAACAATGGTCCTACGAAATTGAAACAAGTGTCACAAGAAAGAAAAATGATCATAGTATCTTATTTTAGACGTAAAAGATTCATATAAATTCGAGATTGCGAGAACTTTGATAAAATCCACGGAAGATTAGTAAAATGTTTCGGGAATAAACAACCCACCCTTTGACGACTAAAGTCATTGTTGAATGTTGATTTCATAAATTATCCCATATAAGTAGAAGGGGATAACCAGTTTTTTATATTTTTCTATAAGAAATGTAAGTAAAGTATGCTTTCATGACTTGAAAACAATAGAATAAATATTATAAAGTATGGTAAGAAATATCATGAGTTATCATGATCTTATGACGGACTGTTTCTGGCTTAGGAAGACCTGATATATACGATAATAGATATTTTTAAAAATAAATTAAGTTCCGTCATGCTTAACGGGGGCGTTTACTAGTGGAGATAATAATAATAGTTGAAATAAATATATTCGAGCTTCACAAATTTTCTTTATTGGTGACCGGTTTCAGCTACTTATACTATAGCTATCTCAGGTCACAACTATCACAAATGTTTGGAATTTAAATAATAGTTGACCGGTCTCCAATAAAGAAAATTTGAGAAGCTTGAACGTAGTAATTTCAACCATTATTGTTATGGAGTCTCATTTAGTAACGCCTTCATCCATCAATTCTATGAAATGGAGAAAAATGGGAATATGATGTAATACACAATATATATTTTCCACGTCGCAATCACTATAATCAATTTAACATAACGACCGAAAGTAATTTAGTCTATCTGGAAACATGAATGAATCGTGAAACTCACCGTACATCATTTTGTTTAAATCTAACGTTGGTCGAAGAACTTCAAAGATCGGCGAAAACGAAACGATTTCCTGCGTGTTTCTGAAGTAAGTCCTGGTGGATTTTATGTCAAACCTGGAATGATCTACAGGATAGAAAGGAGCCTAAGCAATAAACAATCCAAAGATAAACCTTTAAAAACGAGTGAAAAAATAAGTAATTACCTTTAGCTTTCCACTTAACATGTGCATACATATTCACACATGACCTAATACAATGATTGTTTGAAAATTAAGTAATGAGAATCCCCTCAGGAAGGTAAGATAAGCTAACGACCCGAGTTCTAGAACTAGAACAGGTTGATCAGGTGCTCTATTCGGGTGCTCTGGGTAGTCCTCTGTGTCTGGAGGGGAAGACGAAAACAAAATTCGTTGTGGTTTAATGGGACGGATTACTTATTTATGAAATGGAAGTCGTAACGAAGGGACTTCTTACGAACCCAAGGAGGAGTGCGTATGTATTTATTTTATCTTTCCCTTATCTATAGATCTGCTATCGCCCTCTGGATTCAGGTCTGAAGATAAGGTAGAACCCTCGAAACCGGTCGCGTTTGTTTTTCAGATATATTTTCTGTGGACGGATTTATATTGTGTTTTCTTTGAACTAATTATTTCATCGAATTATATTACCAAATATTACATCTTTTTGTCGATGATAGCTGAAAATTCCTCTAATTACCTCCTCTTTCATAAAGGGTCATTAAGAGACCAACTTTCTATATCTTTCCAATTACTTTTCATTATATATTTTTTAATCTCTATGGTGATACTGTGATTTTACATATAAATACAGTCTCAACGTTAGAGTTGTCAGTTATCTTCTCACATGAAGATGGCAACATAGTTGCCGAAAGACATATCGAGAACAATAATTGAAAAGTGCGACCACGGAGAACCCTAACCCTCGCTTCTCGGATTTCCTAACGTTTAGTTTTCATGCAAATTGCGGATTTTTGGAGATTTTCTCATAACTCTAATGCATTATTACTGCCGTGTTCCCATTCCTTATAGATTATATTGTGTCTACGAATTTCGTATGTATCGCAGCATGTAATTGCTTTATTGAAGAAATTGCAGACATCTTGTTCATATAGAACATGATACCATTGCCATAAAATTGTATGATCGAGTTTAATTTCATTCATAGAAATAGACAGGGTCGTACCAATTTGTGAGGCGACAAGGTAACCGCCTCAAATGCCCCTTAAAGTCGCAAATATGGATATTAATATACGAATCCGAATAGCTCGGTACGTTTCTAGAGAGGTAATAGTTATAAATAGTAGTACTTATATGAGTCTTGGTTGTCATGATTGTGATAAATAATAATAAATAATGCCAACCATAACGCGACTATCGTGGTCCATAAGTGGGGAATGGAGATAAGATAATATCTTCGAATAAATGAAGATGGAGAAACTAATTGCTATGAGAACTACTTCGGCGATAATTCGCAGTCTGTGGAGTTGAAAACTCATCGCAATAAAAACTTCAGTAGCAAAGGAAACAATACGACATTTAGAAAAGTGATTTTTCGTAATAGGTTTAAAACAATTGCCGCATATAAACGAACGAGTAGGCGATCGTTCTTTCATAAGTTTATAAGAGACTTGTATACCGATTTTGAAGAAACATAATTGTACACTTTGGTGTTTTAATTATTCTTTTGATAGTTTCTATGAAGAAATTGCACTGTTGATGGAAGGTGTCCAAGATGACCATATTGTTCCAATCGTTTATCGCTCAATTTAGAGAAGAATATCCACAAACTGTACGACCGTATGTCATGGGTAACTTAGGAAGTCATCAGCGCATTTTAAATGCAAGATAAGTTATTTTAAATGCAAGACAAGTCAAAACAGTTCGTTAAGTTTTCCGATTTTTTAAGTCTTCCTTATGAATCGTTTTATTTCGCTATCCCAATTACAAAAGAGATTGACATTTGAAATGCTATCCTCATATCTTTCAAATGACAAGTTCGATAACATGTCTCGAATAAAAAGGACGCTTGAGTGGGATTTACTGATTCGGTCTCTACTTTTGGTAGTTCTCCATTATAAAGAATTACAAAAAAACACTTCTACCGTTACTACAATTATTCTTATTATACGACCATGGTCATCATCACTGATGATGACCGGAAGGGTCGAAACCGTGGTCGTATAATAAAAATTATTGCGGTTACGGTAGAATATTCTTTTCCTTATTCTTTATAGGACGCTACAGATATAAAAAAGGACTTTTTGTGAATCAAATTAACAACGATTCTTTTGAACATTTCATTTCTTACTTTCCCTTTCTTATCAAAATGTATTTTCTCTCGATGGCTCATTTAATGCTAAGTCATTCAAATAACGAACATTGCAAAGTATTCTTTTCTTAATCGAGGTAATTCTGTATTGAGTAAGTTTCCTGGATCACTCTTAAAGGTCTTGCTTGAAAACACTAAATCTTTTAAACAAATGTTACTTTGTAGGATTTGGGGATTTTCTGCTGTAGCGGCGACATTTCTGGAGAAAGTAAGGGATTGCTTGTCAGGGTGATGTACGGTCTCCCGTGACCGCTACGGCACCCGAGAAGGCCCGTCATGAGCTTTGAAAAATCCAGAAAAAGCGGACTACTTGATATGTATTATTATTTTTTGTCACTCATGTGTACAAATAGTACGTAGGTGGTGAGTATATATTATGTTTGTGTCACGTATTAATTGTGTGGACATCACGTAATTATGTAGGCACAAGACTGCCACCATGCACACAGCCTAACCGCGGTTTATTTATAATAATAATATGTAGAAAATAAATTCTTACATTTTGAAAGAGAAGGCGTAAAAAGGGAAAAGGGGAGTGAAAAATATTTATTTATAGGCAATCCTGTATATAATTGGGATGGTTTGCGAAGAAGACCTTTTATTTTCTTCCACGCTTTGTGTGAGCAAATCATTCAATGTAGAATGTGATTATAATATTGAGAATAAGTCCGTGTATTCTTATATCGGAATCCACGTCCACCCATAAATTTAGCAAACAAATATTTTATCAATGGTCCTTTCTTCGTATTTAGTTCGATATTTCTTGGCTGTTCTTGAGATTATTTCTGAAGCGACTCATCAAAGACAGCATGATAATGATTAAGAGAGAATTACCTTTGTTCTACGACTTCTATTTTCCGTATCGATTTCAACTGATCACAAACCGTCAAATTATTTTCGTTAGGTGCTACAAATAGTACATTACGGTTTACTTTCATATTAGGATTACGTTTTATCATTTACTCATCCCATTCCAAATTTGAGAAATGTTGCTTTTCGTATTTATTAATTATTTTTCCAGTGAAGAGCCTAAATCTAATTGTAAATCTCGGAAGGAAGGCTAATAATAATTACTTCCTTAACCCACTTACCATGAGGTAATTTGGCTAAAACACTCATTTCTGTTTGGATTGTAAACTATCCATTTTTATCTATGAATCTCTCAAACTTCTTTACTTCAAAGCTTTTTCTCTCTCTGACTTGATAGAAAAGTTCGATACCGACGCCATCTTAGATGCAAATTGACAGTTCTGCCGCTTAACCTGGACTCGTCTTGACACCAATTGTCTTAACGTGAATAACAATACATCGCGCTTTGACAAATTGCATTACAATATTAAATACTATGACAATAATATATATTATGTTTAAGGTATTTATATTTAGGTGCGCACCATAATTTTGGTCACAGTTATTTGTCCTTCAATTGATATTTTTGTGATTATTTTGTTTTCTTCTCCATTTTTATTTAGTTTCTTTTTATAACAAAAATTACATTTCTATTCTGTTATGTTTGGTATGCTCACCAATTTTATTTGCAGCTACCTTTCATTCCACTTCTCTGCATGTATTTTCTCAACGTTGGATTTTTCTTAAGTAGCAAAGGTTTCTACTTGCTCGCATACTCATTACGTTTTTTGCTAATACCGCTCAATGTTAGAAAGATAAGTCATCTAAGATGGTAAAGATGCAATGGCACTACTTTGCCTACATAGAGTCAATCTAGATGCCTCTGGCCATTAATTAGTATCATTACGACCTAGCTTCGATAGAATTCGAAGCTTCGAGGAAAAACTAAAACGGTTAAATTACTCTCAATTAATATTCATGCACTTTATTGAAGTATTTACAGTGACACGGCGTAAGTAAACTGGTTTCAAGTAAAACTCACTGTGTTTTTATCTGCGTCTTACACAATCCCGGAAAGCCTAATCACACCTTAATGAGAGGCGCTGATTAACTTCAGCAAACATTGATTGCCCAAGTTTCACTAACAGAATTTTTCGTTGGTGCCTTTCCGCCTTGTCTCGATGAAATTTTCAGAAAGCAAATTACATTCCATTCATAGATGTGGTTCATAGTTCATTCCATTTATAGTTTCAGTCACATCTCCGAACTCAACGTCTTTTAGTAATACCATAATATATCTTGATACTGCTTTTCAAGGTGCCCGAAAGAATGGCTTGAAGTATTAATACTTGGCTAGTCTATTAGCTTCGCTGTTATCCTGTTATCTTGTCACGATAAGACATCTAAAAAATTCCTGTAAGCAATTGCGACATGGAAGCAATCTCAATTTCGTAGCTTTATTAACTTTGCTGATTGAAATTTCATCTTGCATAGACGGTTTTCTATGAATTTGTGCAGTCGTGACGCTATACCACTTATGAAGCTATACAACTAATTTCTAATCTAATATAATAATATAACTCAGCTATTATTCTTAACTTAAAATCTATCTCGATTGATAATTATAATAAAATTAGTGTATGATGAGGTTGCAGATTCAGTTATTCTTCAAACTTAGATTCAATTTACCTTGAGTTTCGTCATGCTTGACGGATGCGTTTACTGAACCTGATATTTGATTCCGAGCACAATTTATCCTACAAGAATGCGCTTGGAATTTAAAACAAGAATTAATGGATCGAAGATGATAGTATTTTTCCACTAATTTTATGGCTAAAAATTGAAAACTAAATATGTTTATGAATGTTGATTTTATAACTGATAAATGTTTCTTCTTGATTTAATTTTGAACAAATCTGTTAAAAAAATTGTCACCATAACATAACCGGTCATAACTATATTAAGTTATCATGCACTAGCAATTGACACTTCCTGGCTTAGAAGGACCACATTTATTCAATAACAGATATAATTTTAAAATAAGTTTAGTTCCGTCATTAGGCTGGAGCGTTTACTAGAAGAAATATAAAATAAATAGAAGTGTAAATTTACTACTGATATTTTAGTATACAGTAAATTAACCTTCTTCTTTACCCGTGCATCATTCTAAATTTTGGGGTCGCCGGAATATAATATAAATAATATTAAGAATTCAAAAGACGTTTCTAAGCCTGCTTAGGATGAAGCCAGAATCGAGGAATTAGAGGTAAGATTAATTTTCATTTAAACACAAATGGCTTAATTCGTACCTTGCAAATTGCCTTTAGACGCGTGGAATATTCATAGTTATTTTTTTCTAGTAGTTCAGTATTATGTACTGCTGATAGAAAAATTAATTTTTGGAATAAGTAATTTGCATCTATTTCCATTCAATTTTTAGGATTATCTATTGAGCATATGCATTGGGGTAGCAGCGGAATATCTATTCGTCATCTGACAATTCATCGTCTGTGAATTTATTGAGCAAATTTAACACGAGTTTTGATTATCTTATTTACAATGGTTCCCATTCTAACTATAGGAGCATTGGAGATACTCTTGCAATGCTCCATTTTAACATTAAAAATTATCCGAATTAGCTTCATCGAGTAGAATGTGAAAAGAGCATTTAAGCATAAATTCATTCTTCTTTGATTTTGTATGAAATTGAGTCTTAAGACAAAGTGGAAATGTACTCGCAAATTTGGAAAGAAATTGGATCGCAGCAAAGGTCGGCTTCATAGCCATCGAAACCCCAATAATAATAACCTCCTTAACTGGAAACAGGAACACCCCAATTACATCAATTTTAATTATTATTATTATTTACGAACATAAACAGCAATTTGCTAACCGGAAAAATCCAACTAGCCAGGACTCGAACCCGGGATTTTGGAGTTGGAAAGCATACATGGCACATAGTACTATGCTAACTCCTCCATCACCACGGCCGATAAATGTCAGTGCTATGCCATTTTGACAAAGCAGTATATTCTTTTAAGGCTTTGCGTATTATGTTCTGGTTTATCATGTTGAACACCTATATCGCAGTTACTCAGTGTAAAATTTCAAGTTTCTACGTCACCTTTACGTGAATCACCGCTTACCACCTACCAGTACTACTTATATGAGCCTACCTCCGCTATCACGGAATTAACGCAATGGAGCTAAGAAGTAATGTACAGTTTAAGAATTTTGAATACATTTTATGGTTTTTACAGATTTTATTAAACATTTTCAATGCGAAAATATACTTCTTTAAATAAAAAAGGCGGCAGAAAATTAACTTCTTTCAAAAATTGTCTGGCGCCATTTCAGGTTAGATGGAAGAAGAAACTTTTAGTCTCAATCTCGCCTCAATAAAGACCTTATGCATATTCATTTCATCATATTTAAGCTATTTTAATTCGGACCATAATCGATATATCCATATATTAGGCAGATAGCGTGTATAAATAAAGAATCTTTGGCTACAAATGATAAATTTATTTCATAAGCTAAAACTAGAATGAAATTTCGTGTACGAAATAAAGAAAATAAACTTCGTTCGTGATCTGATTGATTTTATTGCGGTTCTGTACTAGATTGTTTTATTTATGTTCACCTTGTAAAAATGTTTTCATTCTTTTTGTAATGAAGTTCCAGAAGATGAAGCCTTCTGTATTTAAATAAGCGTAGCTTTCGCTACACTTTTTCGGCACCTTTTTCCTTTCTCCAACTAAGTTAACCTTTTTTAAAACATCTTTCTGCGTGAACCATTCTGCTTGCAACATTTGTTTTCTTTACAGAAAGTTTTCCTAAATAAATGGGTACTTCTCGAATACTTTAATGGCATATTCACCGATGAAAGACAACTGTATATACGTACCAAAAGGATCTTGAATGCTATCATTCGAGAATGGCAGTGGAAACAATCACACTTAGATACTCTATCACTCCGTGTGGAAATTATTACAAGATTGTGATGTACTCTGTATATATTCTGTATTGAAAAAGCTAGCGATCATAAAAGAAAAAAGTGATCTTAAAAGAAGGAACACTTCGCAATTTCCGCATCAGATTTTTATTGACTAGTTTCTTCAGGCAATGAAGATGTCAACTCGTTGGCGCAACTAGTCAATGGATATCTACTGCGGAAATTGCGAAGAATTCTTTCTTTTAAGATGTGTGTGTATTTCCTCGAAGTCACACTTGCGCATGTCAAATTTGCTCAATCAGCGATATTTAGAGAAGAAATTTAATTTAAGTATAACTCGAGTTAAGTAGAGAATCATTCACTTTTCAAGTTTCCTCTTTGGATACAGTACAAAATGAAGAGAAATATACGTAAATTGCGTGAAAAATGACCAATTATCGTGATTTTCTCTCTTCAAATGTTTCACGGAGCCGATGATAAAAAAAACAATTTTAAGAAATAAACTCCTTTTATAATCTAAAGTATGGGCTATCTGACGTAGATGTTAATCATGTAACACAACATTTGGTACTAAATGTATCTTATCAACAGTCTTGGTTGAATTAATGGCTAATACACAGTACCATAACCAAGATAATTTAATAAAGCTAGCAAAAGTGTAAAGGAGGAGTTGCATTATATCGGCTATGCGTCAAGATATGCGTTGAGAAACAAATTCAGAAAGTAATTAATTATCAACTCCGATAAGACACTCACTGCCATTTTTGTACGACTTATTTGAATTCTTAAGAGGGTTTAATTGGCTTCTGAATTTCGTCGTTACTTTAACTAAATATCTTGGGTTCGACTCTATACGACTCGAAAAAGTTTCTGAGAGAAATCTATGAGAAGTTCATATTTATCCCTTGCACGCTGATTTCCGAAAATCAAATCAAAAATGTTGGTTCTACGAAGTTGCTTTGAGTACCAAAATAATGGGAATTAAATCAATGTTCTTGTTATACATGGACACTCTTTTTGATTAGTAATTTGGAGAAATTTGATAAAACAGAGGAGAATTTTGTCGAAAATCGTGTTTTTAAATAACCCATCCGCTTGAGAACCATGACTTCAGGTTAAACTCAAGCATATACACACGATAAGAGCACTCTATGGAAACTTAGAAATGCATAAGTTATGGTAAAAAATTATTACTCTTTTTGAAGAGGGGGCAATTTCCTACATTTGCTATTATTAGAAATTGTAATGAAAAACTTACGACTATGTACGATGTTTCTTAATGCGACTTTTTTCGCTCATCGACAGTTACAGTATTGTATTGTCACATCTGAGGACGTCACAAAATATTAAGTCATTAATCAGTAGTTACAGTAGTTAGTGGGAGAAGAAAGGGAAAGATTTTGGATTAAGTACTCACTTTTCGCAAAAGTAATTTGTTAAAAGAAGTTCTTTTTATTTCTAACACAATCGTGTTGCATAATATTCAATGAAATTGGATTAAGCTATCTTTGGACACTCAGCTTATGTTTAAATTCTAACGTGATTGATAACTATAACAATTACATTGCGAATAAGTAAATTACAAAATATTATGTAGGAAGGAATAGCAAAAACTAATAGAAAGGTAAGTATGCAATAGGACGAAGGTAGACGTAAAAGAAAAATTAAGGACAAGGAGATAGTGACAAAGGACGTGTAAACATGAAAGAGACCTACTTCTACATAATAATAATAAGGTCTTTATTAAAGGCGAGATTGAGACTGAAAAGTCTCTTCTTCCATCTAACCTTGAGTCAGTGATTTTATGTACATGAAGACTTGTGTGTAGGTGAAAATAAATAGAGAGGAAAAATTTAGAAGGAGTGGATGTAAAAAAAAACCTAAGGTGATATCTTAGGAAAAAAATAAGTACTGTTAGACTTCTGTCTGCAAGCAGCCTTTCGGTGCGTGATAGGGGTCCATGCACCATGACTCTACTTCCCTTATTGATCACTTTTGCGTATCGCTTGAGGAAAAAAATAATAGATATATTTATTAGAAACAAAATATATGAAGAAAAATTTGATAATAAAATGCTCAAAGTGAAACAGAGAGGAGAATTGGAATAATGTATGCATAGAAATGAGTTAGATATAATAAAAACATGAAGAAAATTTACAAGGGTGACGTAAAAGGTAATGAAGAATGTAGCCTTCAAATACATAGAAATATAACGAAAGTGATACATTTTAACCCAAGATAGAGAAGATAATATCCAGGTAAAACTGAGGAAACTGGAATAAGAGGAAGAGTTGAGAGAAGGACGCACTAATACTACCGACAATGGACGTCTCAGGCGAAGAAAATGGCGCAGCAAGCAAGAAGGGAAGATCGAAAGAATTATTAAGAGAAGATTAATAGAACCGAATTATTAACAGCGATGGGATCATCAAGAAAAATTACAGCTAATGAAGTAAAGGAAAGATATCCTAAAATATCCTCTTTTCAACAGAGGGGGTTGAAGGAATATAATATATTACCTTATGAGGTCTAAAAACAAATAATAAGTGGAAAAAGGAATATTTCACTCGAATTTTGATCTGTAGAGACCACTCTTATAATTAGCATTTTTCATGTCACGAACACAGACAAACATGCCCTAACCAGGATCCCAACCAGGAACCCCGCCGTTGCTAGGCCTATAAGGTGCAGTAGCGTTTGGTGACCATTTAAATACATCATAAATTCTCTACGGTGGTGATTAGCAATTATAAACTGCTATGTAGCTTTATGGTGAATACGAATAAGCTAATGACTATTAACCTATCTGGAAATCAATTTGGAACACTTTTAGGACCATAGTCTTCCAAAGATAATATTAGAATAAATAGCGGAAAGGAAAAATCAGATTGGTGAACTTAGGTTGAATTATGGGAAACAGGCGACAGTTTAGAGTGAAAGTTAGGCATGTTGAGAAAATGAAGATATTTTGCGGAATGGGATTGGAGAGCTAATATTTTTAATTAAAGAGTATCTATGTAACCCTCGGATTATTAACTCCTGATTATGTTAGGGATAACTGAGAAAACGAATCCAAGACAGACATAACGGAAGAAAAACGTAAGATGTGAAGTGAAGAGGAGGAAAGTGAAGGGAAAAGAAGACAGTGATATGGAAGAAAAAAAAACAAAAATAACAAAGACGAAGAAAATGATTAAGAACCTAGCAAGTTAGAATAAAAAAGAGAATTATTAAATTTGGTAGGGAAAGAGAGAGAAAATGTTAAGAGTAATACTTCGTGAGTTCGTGAGCCATTTGGAAAGACCTATCATGAAATAATGAGAGAATGATGTGAAATAAGGCATGGAGATAGAATCTATAAAAAAAACACGGCTGTGGTAGGACATTAGAGTTTGAGAAAGAAACGAAGAGATATTGTGAGATTTGTGAAAGAGAATAGGAAGAGTTGTAAGAGAAGATAGAAGTGAGATATATGAAGATGTAGTATACGAACTTAAATGAAGAATATTAAGATTTGCACGGGAAATGAGGATTATGTAAAGAGGAACATAAAGTAAAGGCACGATGAGAGATTTGGAGAGACGAGATAATGAATTTGAAAAGAGATCTAAGATATTTGAGTCGACTAACACATTACTGAAATAAGTTAAGGAATGAAAACTGATTTAACTTAAGTTTCAAGGAGAATCACGAGGAGAGAATATAGCGTTGCGAATCGGCGCGTTGAAATATCTAGATGTGATGAGGAGTATGCAAAGTCAAATGAGAGACAATTTAAACAGTGTAATCAATTTAGAATTATTTCACCGCTTCGAGCAAAACTTCCATCGATGCTGAGATGCAGAAAGTGTCGGAATGTGAGGACGGTTGACCGGTGTACGGCGTTGCGAGAATTCCGGGCGCAGGGGCTGCGATTCGGCGATGATCGGGGAATCGGGGAGTCGGGCGATGGGAGCGGAGTCCGGCTTCCGCGTCGTATCGGCAAATGGGGTTTCGATTGCCGGGAGCACTCGTTCGAGAGGTCCGCGGGTTCGAGCTTCGAAGACATATCATCCCAACACATTTCTTAGATGAAGTTAGTCATCATGAAAGATATTCTAAGAGATCGGCTAACAGATGACCACATGAAAAGTTGGATTTTGGGGTTTCAAATGTAGATTTGGTTTATTGAAATTATATATTTCTAGGTTTGGGGGAATTGATTTGTAATCTTCCGTATAATCGTGCTTTTCCCTATGACGATCAATAGAGCGGAGATCTTATCGAGTATTTAAGACTGTGTTTCAACAACATATTTACCTGTGGCCTATATCATTCCCATATTGTGAACTAAACTTAGTAATATAATTTTTCTAATACTTGCATAAAATTTGCTTCCATAGTGCCATTGACTGAAATGTGATATTCAATATCATGGCTTTTTGGTTTATAAAAAAGATGTGATACTAAAATAACGAATAGAGGTATATTTCGCACTCTATTTAGAGTTTTACAAATGGTTATTGTGTTAAATGTGTTATTATGTAATTCGTCAAGTTGGAATACATCTGGCAACCGTGACCAAAATGTAGGAACATAGGAAACGAGTATGGGATTATGTTCGAAAGATAAAGATTAAGAAGAATGCAAGCTTCAAGAAATCCGACATGCAAATTTGGAGACGTACGAGCACATTTATTATTTTTTTGCGACATATAATTTTGCAGCAATTCCTCAGATACGTGAGAATTATGGAACTAGAAGGCTGGTGAGCCTGTTTTTTAACGAACTGTAAAACCACTGTCCATAGGTTTCATTAAATCACCAACTCATAAGGTCGTGGTACTCTTTATTGTAATGCATTCGTTACCAAGATGGTATGTAAAAAATTGCAAGTAAGGATATTTGGACTCGATATGAATTATCATAATAAACTACAAGAAATCCCGTTACCTGGAGACGTAGAAAATGTTATGAGTTACCTGTACTTTAGCAGAAGAACTGTTATCGCAAGAAAAGTTAGGGAAATATATGCTCGGGCTAATTCTCTCCAAGGAAAGTTTTCCATGAGTTAATATGCCGTAGCAATATGTTTGGGATTCTGTTTTAAAGACTCCAAAAGCTAAGAGTATCATAAACAGATCGGAAATCTTAGTTGTATATATTACAGTGGTGCATTAATTTTCTCGGAGGTATCTAATCGGAATTGATTACTTTTCACGACTTCGAATCAAAAAATTCGATGACCAAAATAAAAAATATATGCTGATAACTGCTAAACTCCCCGTCAAGCATCAATAAATTCATCAGTGATTTCTAATTATACGATTAGTAAGGAAAAATTATACCATCTTATTGCCATTATTTTAGCACAAGCCTTCGTTTCTCGCGTATTCTTATGAGAAAATACACAAACTCGGCGTTGGTCATTTTAGAGATCGTTTGCTGAAAATTAGCAAAATAGAAATAGCAAAATTTTCGTATGTATCGTGTATATCGTGTATGTTTCGTGTACTTTTTCACGACTTCGAAACAAATAAATAACATTCGATGACCAAAATAAAAAATATCCGCGTTCGGTGCTGGTCTCAATTTCGTAAGATCATTATTTCTTATCTATTTTTGTACGAGAAGTAAAGCATGCAAGAAATAAAAATGAACTCTACATACGTTTCTTATGTGTATAACTCCGAGTGATATAGAATGGCATTTTAAAAATGTACAAAGAAGCTGAACTTCTATTACAGTAAAAGAAGTTGACATATTCAAAAATATGTGAATAGCGAATTATTTCTCTATATTTCAATAGATTTTCCGTAATCAGTCACCCCTCTCTCTCTCCCAAAGAGAGAGATTTCCAGAATATTTCTTCCACATTTTCTCATATAACGTTATCAATTTACAAACCCTTCGAAATATTTATTTTGCCGATAATGTTACTACGGTTGTAAAACCAGCATCAAAATCAATTGTATCAGCACTATAAATATCCATGTGTATTATATTTTTTGAATGCCTTTCTAAACAGTAACGCCAAATAACTAAGACTTCAGTGAAAAGAAAGTATTTTATAAAGCAGAGATGGAAAGTTATTTCTTGTTTTTGTTGTTTGAAAAGTACACACAGAAAATTTTTTGCGTCTGATAATCCCTATATTTTGTCCGTATCAAATATCAATTTAGTTTTACTCGGGAATATTAAGCAATTTGCATTTATTTTTGAATAAGCGATAAATACATTCCATACTTGGCATTCGGTGAACACGCGAAGAAATCTTAATTGATATAATTATAAAATTAAATATTTTTAGATTGACGAAATCTTCTTTGGTTTTCAGTCGGGCTCTATCCATTCACGCTTTTACAGCGAAAATGTCGGCCATCTTTACAAAGAAATTGATCGTCTTCATGGCCTTCATCGTCCTGAAGAAGGGCAAATGGAATGCAACTGAAACATCGACGGGTTGGTTTGAAGTAGTGGTAGTTGAATTGTCATAAGTGCTGCAACAGCTAAGTTCATTTCGTACGTGAGCCCCCACCGGGAATCGAACCCGGGACCGCTTTCACAGAAGTCGAACGCGTTGCCCACTTGGCTATCTGGGAGTCAGGGTTGGGTTGAAGTAACCTAGCTAGAAACCGGAAAAGGTTTCGTTTACTCGATCCTCCAGGAAAGCAATGCTTTATTATTAGAGAGCTATACCATTTAAAACTGTACTTTTCAATCACAACTCTTCTAAGTTTATATAAACTCTTCCCTGAAGAATCTACGGGAGAGAAAAAATGAAATCCCCCTTTTAAGTGAATAGGTAGGACATTTATTAATGATAAAGAATCTCTGGTAAAGTATCTCTAAAAACAAGAAAAAATATTCGGTGAACACGCGAAGAAATCTTAATTGATATAANCCCCCTGCCACACGCAGAAATGCGGCTTGCAGGGGATTTATGTAGTTATAGATTCCGGTGGGGCTCTATCCATTCACGCTTTTACAGCGAAAATGTCATAGGTAGGTAATTTATTAATGATAAAGAATATCTGGTAAAGTATCTCTAAAAACAAGAAAAAATATACATTTCATTACAAAATAAGAAAAAAACAAACTACAGAGAGCAAGATGCAAACAAAATACGAATAGAATTCCAAACAGAATACAAAGAAAGAAAGTTATCACTGAATCAATATAAAACACAAGTAATATGTGGAATGAAAATAGCTTGAGTATATGAGGCTTAAGAGGGCTGATTGTTGATGCATTCCGTTGCAGGAATAATCATAGTCATCAATTCAATTGTCATCTTCCCCTATACTTTACTGCGTATTCCGCATTCATCTCTTAATATTTATGGATCACCAGGAGCCGCATGGATATGACAAAAGTTGTTGAGGGCCGCAGATAAATAATTTTGGAAAAATTAAGATTATTATTTAGGATGTATATTCATTTCCACATAAAAATAAATTATTAATGCGATAATTAATTTATCCGGAATAAACGTTTATATTTAGTATATAAATAGAGTTCCCTTAACTATGTCTTAGAAAGAATATTTTCGAATGCTAGCATCAAAATTCTTTTAGATAAATATAATTTTCTTAACTGCAGACCGCAAAGCTACCCCTGGAGGGCTTTGTGCGGCCCGTGGACTTTTTCTTGTGCAGGACTAATTCAATGTTTAAAAATACTTATTAAATCAATTTTCCTTAAATGAGAAACGTATTCAATGTGAATTTGAGAACATTATAGTAGTAGTACTGTTAAAAGTGCTTTGACGGCTTTGGTCATTTTGAAAGTAGGACCCCACCGGGAATCGAACCAGGGACCGCCTTCACAGAAAGCGAACGCGTTGTCTACTTGGCTATCCGGGAGCCAACGGTATAACAACATAGTAGTAATCTGTAAGGCAATGGAGAATCAAGAAGTACCTATAAATTACGATATGAGAGGAACTTAGCTTTAACTCGAAAGAAACCCTCTCTAAGTAGGCATTGAAAACTACGATCTGAATGTTTATATCTTTCGTGAATTTGGAGATTGAATGAGAAAGCAAAAATTTCTATTGAAAGATATATTATAAGTAAATTTAAGCGGTCACTGGAAGATACGTCGTAGACCAATGTAACCATTTCAGATAATGCTTGAACTGGAAAGATTTTAAAATCGTAATTTGTAACTCAACCCCCGTTGACAAAGGGAGCCAATTCAGCACAGGAAATCCTGTTTCCACGGAGGATCGTCACTTTCATATGTAAAGAAGGAAAATGAAATAAAGAAATAAATTGTGACGTTTTTGAATCACATTATTAAACTAATTCGAGGATTTTAGGAGAATTTCCGTATCTCTTCGTCGATGTGGAAGATTCGTAAGTTCACTAAAGTAGTTGCCGAATATTTCTAAAAGAGAACGTTAGAGGTTTTTACATTTATCACCAAAATTGCTTCGGGATCAATAAACAAAATCATTTCGGAAACAATCTGATATGCATGCAATACTTGAATGTGTTAGAATGTGCGTCTATTTAGTTCTTAAGGTTTTCCTCTGGATAGCATTCGTTTTATACATTAGATAACGCCAAAAAACAATTTTTAAGTTACAAAACTTAGCTGAAAATCGTACAGACCAATAAGTAAGTACTGTCTAAAGGAAGGCCACGTGACCTGTTATCACTTTTACAACTTCACCCATAAAAGTGTGCACAGCATATTTTTATGTTTTTTAAGAATAATATTCCGAAAAGAAATACTAATTTGAAATTAAAGGACAGCTTCAACTTATTCGAGGAAAATTTAAAATTATTATCTCAGATATTTACCCCGAAACACATACGTATAAAGTCGGTTACTAGTTATGATGCCTAGGATGTTTATCATAAGAATGTTCTACTGCGACTTACTATTGCTCAAAAGAAAGGGAGTATGGGTTGGGAGGACCAAACAAAATAAGAAACAAGAGAAAGGAGAAAATTAGAATTGCGGAAACATTCTATGTCTATGTGTATACCCTGCTAGCCACCTTTCGGCGTGTGGCAGGGGGTGCATGCACCAAGACTCTATTTACCTAGTCGATTACTTTCGCGTATCGTTCGCGGAAAAAACGAATTCTTGAATCGGTTCGTTTTCGCATCTATTTCTCTTATTTTCCTCGCTGTATCGGAGCGGCTTATATAGCAGGGAGGGCGCATTATGTCCGCGACGTCTTCCGAGAACGTGGTTTCTCTGAACTTATTTAATAAATGTATCCTTAGTGTTAATCTTCTTTTTTCTAATGATTCCCATCCCGCGTTCTTGAGCATCTCAGTAACGATTACTGATTTATCATAGCAATTCTTCACGAAACTTATCGCCTTTCGTTGCACCTTTTCTATTTCTCGAATACAGCACTTGTCGGCCGGGACCCATACACTACATGCATACTCAAGGTGAGGCCTGACTAACGCGAAGTAACAACGCTCGCGGACTTTTTCTTCGCTTCTTCCGACTATTCTCTTAACAAAACCAAGTTTCTTAAGAGCCTTTCCAAATATGTTATGGATGTGGGCACTCCATGATAAGTTATTAGTAAGGGTCATTCCTAGATATTTAACCGATTCTTCCGTTATTAAGGTTTTCCCTTGGAGGCTTTACGAGTAATCTTTAGTTATCGATTTTCTTTCAAAGAAGTTAATTACTGAACATTTATCTACATTTAGCTCCAATTGCCAATCATCGCACCATTTCGCAATTTTATTTAAGTCATTCGAAAGAATCAATCTATCCTCTTCTCTCTCAATCTCCCTGTAAATTACCGTATCGTCCGCAAATATCCTAACTTTACTAACGAGAATAACATTAGAGAACTCTATAAAGTTTTGAGTAAAATTAACTCTATGTAGAATATGACGACGGGATCATTTTACGTTCCAAGGATAAATCACGAAATAAATACTCCTACCAATAAGTAGTGATCTGGTTTCCATTTTCAATGTAGTAAATTAGTCATTTATTTACTTAAAGAGTCTGAAAACATTGAAAATAGCTAATGTCAATAAAATGAATTAACAAGAAGAAACGAAAACTTATATTCAATGAGGAAAAAACATTTGGAGAGAAAGCATAACATCGAGCAGTTTGACGGACGATTATTATGTATGAAAAAAAGGATACATAAAGCAATGGTTAATCTTTCATAGTCAATGAGTAAAAAGTTGAATAAGTTTCTCAGGATCGAGTAATAGGATCGAGTAATAGGATAAAATAAATAGATGTAGCTTAACAAGTGTAGCTTCTGTAAGAAAACATCGGTAATTAGGTTCAGATGGAAATGACTTTCTTCGTATGTAACAATCCTTCAGTTTTGTACCCCTTTTTTGTATTTTTGGGGCTTCGGTAAAGTAGAATACATATGTGAGACAAATGATTCAATATCTGTGTAATATTTAACGTAGTTCAGGTGGCTGAAGAAATTGCTAAACTGTCTAACGCTTATCTAAGGTGTTAGAAGCACTACAAATTAACACCACCGACTAGATTGGCCAAGAGCCCCCTGCCACACGCAGAAATGCGGCTTGCAGGGTATTTATGTAGTTATAGATGTAGGAGTTTCATAGAAATTATTGGATATCAGCAAAATTGCAAAATGTATCAAAATATTACTCGTTTATTATATATTATTATTATTATAGCTAATGATCTATTGCAAAGTCTATCGCCGTTAAATATTCCTATAAACTAATATAATTTATGCATGCAGTTCTTTGCTGGACATTCATTTTTCAAAAATAGATCTCTCGAAATGTGATTTAAATGCGTCATTTGTTACTGATACGGACTACGTTGAAGAACCAATGCTCAAAGCCTTTATTAACAATTACATTCTTTAGAAATAAAGCGAAAGCATTTACCTTCTCTCTCACAGAAGCCATTAAATTAGATAAACACATCAGTTTCTATTATGTTTTTGGTGATTAACTAAGTGACTTGCATATTGACAGAAAATTTCAACTCTTTGTTGTTAAGAAAAGCGGGATTTTTCTCTATAAACATTTCAGCTTTTACAAATGAATTCCAAAAGAATAGCTTTTACAACCCAACCCCGTACTCTCTTCTCTATACAGTTACCAAGTTTTACTAAAATTACGTAAATAAATACAAATATGAATACAAAAAATCTCTTAATCTATTTCTCACTTTTATTGATCGAATACTTACTAAGTATAATATATGTAAATGCGTGATTTTCGGGGCAAATTCGGTGTATCACATGAATTTAAGTCTCCACTACCTATGTTTTTAAGAAATGTTTAAGTTCAATTTGGATAGAGTGTAAATTCCGAATGTAAAGTTCGACCAAGAAAATGCTTAATTTGCTTGATTGTTGATATCTAATTTAGATGCAGCCGAATCTATGAAGATAGGCTATGAAGTAAAGATAAACACATCTTGATGGCAGAAATCTCTAAAATAACCCATAAAATAATTGCCCTAAAGGTTAAATAACGGACGGAATAAATAAATATTATATGACGACTAAATACTGGAAACTACTAAATTACTAGGAAGGTATAAAGATTGTGTCTTATTTTAGACATCTCTGAAAAATCAAAATGATATTCAAAAGTTCTCTGAGCCTTTTAATTTACCCAATTTAGATGCTTAGTAAAAATTAGTTGACATGAGACCGAGAAATTGGAAATATCACCAATCATTTAGAGAGTCTGATCGCTTTATTGATCGAGAAGACATTGGATTGATTTTTCTTTCTAAGTATAGAAACTTCGCGAAACTCCGTTTACGGCACTAACCATGATATAGTATGCAAATTAAAATCGTGATAATGTTTCTTATTTCTGTCGTATAAAAATGCATTCCCTTATTATTAAGTCTAGAGAGGTTGATTAGAATATACATTACATTACATACATATAATTCAGACGCGTTGAAACTAAGAGAATGCATTTATAGGGATTGCTTTTTCTTTCCAACGTCTGAGTCTAATAAAAATTGTACTTCTAATGTTGATGGTTAATATGTACTATTTATTATCGAATTTCTCAACATATGCTATCAGAAGCTACGAATCGCTTCCCCAGCCTTGGTGTCGCAGAAGATATTGAGCTGCCCCACGACACCCTGGCAAAAATAACACGCAAATGATCTTAATGTCCAATATTTTTTGTATAGCGATGATTGTGGCGATACGAATGATCATTTAGAAGTAAAAAATAATTATCATGGAATTCAACGTGTATTAAAAACATTCAGGTTGGTTCGTGCTCAGTATCTCGTCAGATAACAGATACGTATTGTTCTGGATTTAATTTTCAGGAAATATTTTCGTCTCCCTAGGAAACGCCTCTTTGCTTAAATCTTCGCTCAATGTGAGAAATTCTCTCTCTACGTATACTTGAGCAGCTGCTGCCTTTGGTCGCGGGAGCGGGTTTCGATTTTTCCGCGAATGAAGGCGCGGCGTCGCCGTTCAGATTACCACCCCGCGCACTTTCAGACGATGGACGAATGAAAAAATTTTGAAAGCGTCTAAAATATTAAGGTGACCCGGAAAAGAAAAGGCTGTAAATATAAAGCGAACGGAAGTGTCGTGGTTCTGATACGAACATCCTGTAAAAAACTTTATCAATTAGAAATAGCTAATCAATAATCACGAATGACATTTATTTCACTTATAAAATGCAAATAACGTAAGATTAGTACACGTTAAATATGATTTACGAATTTCGGGCCCCCCAAACAGAAAATTCGGTAGAAAGCGCCACACTAGAATAGTGAATAAATCCTCATATAATCATTATTATACACATTATCAGTCATGATATTGATTTTGAATATTGATTTTATATAAATATATATCAGCAATTGATTTTTATGCAGATAAAAGTTATAACACAAGGAAAGGGTTTAGGTGAGTTGGTGCAATAAGGGGTGCACCTAGGAATATTCCCAAGGAGAAACGGACGTGAAAAAAGTTCCCTCAGACTTTTTCATGTCTGTTTCTCCTTAAAAGTTACAATATTGTTAGCTTCCTTCAGAAGTTGAAAGCAGGAATATCAAGAAAAAATCAGACAGTTAAACTTTATTTTCAAGATAAAATATTATATAATCTTTAACTGCATAAAAAATAACGCACGGATGTACCTTTAACGAGCATTTATTAGAATAGATGTTAACTTCTTTGATAGTTATAAAAAGTTAGGTGTCTAGGATTCAATTTTATTAGTAGTAGATATTTATGTCAAGTCAATTTTATTATTTTATCAATGTTAACTAATATATTTTTAGAGAAAATGTATTCTACCAGTTCAAACGAGGTGAAACTCATTTAAGGCAATCCTAAACTATTATTATTATTATAATATAGAAGAATGTAGTACTTTAGGTGGAATGATAAATGAAGATGGAAGAAGATGAACCTTTTGGTTATTAAAAATTTTCAGGAAGGAAAGAACATAGGAGGAAAAGATGCTCAGGACCGATAAAAATCTGATTGGCTGATTCGAGTCCATAGTAATACTCCTAACGAGAAACAGGTATGAGAAAAGTCTTATAGAACCGGAACTCGAACCCGGCTCTCCCACTTTCCTAGCGGCTCCTCTAATCAAATGTAAGAATGTTATGGTTGTAGTGTATAAAGCCTTGACTTTAAATTCTTTCAAAATGCGTGCCTGAATACCCCGGCAAGACAGCTAAATTAGCTAGAGCATCAACCTGAAAGGTGGAAGATCCGAGTTCGAGTGGGTATGAGTGCCAGAGTGATTTTACATTCTGCGACACGTTTGAAACTACGCGGCTACTTTTTTGGTGGTTTGAGGTCGTATCGTGATGTCGTTCTCTCTCATTATAAATAATATTGTCACCGAACAAAATATTTATTTACCTTCCCTACAAAATCCTCAAGATTGTTTCCGTAAGATATAAGATTTTGGTAAATATTCTGTCTGGAGAAGTTTTGTTACAAAATTGAGATTATGATTGGGAAAAAAAGAAGTTTTAAATTATAAAATCATGAGAATCCAATAGCTGGCTTAACTTGTTTTCTATGGAAATAAATTCACGCTAAAATCGGTTACGATTCCCAAAATACCTCGCGGAAAAAACTTGAAAGTCTAGGAATATATACGTGAACTCAAGTATCCTGTTTCCAACTGAGCAATATTCATTTTTTCTCCTAAATGTTTCTAAGGGAAATGTATTCATACCTATAATGCAATTAGTTACTACACTTTCACGTATTTCTTTCATAATTCAAATACAAACATGTCGTTTACGCCATTTCTGGCTAAGAATGTTAATTAACAATATTTCTGCACACTTTCCTATCCTTGTGTATATTTTTGGCTATAAACGCATACATCATCTGTTTCTAGGAAAATAAATTTATATTTATTTACTTACATAGATTTTGATGCATTTTTTGCCAATTAGATGGAAATATTAAGGAACCCGTAATTGCAAGGAGATAACTCGATATCGCGTAGAAAACTATGGTACTTTTCGCTTCGATCCATTCGATGGTAGAATATTGCGTTATATTCATTTTATAACTATTCATTTTTATAGCAGCTGTATTATCAGAAATTAAGTTGAATGGACTTTTCTTAGTAAGAGATAAAAGCAAAATATATGAGAGACTCTGAACGAGTGAATGATAGTTCATCTTTTTCTAACAATTCTATTTGACAGAGAAGTAGGGCAGGTATAGTTCCTGACCTAAGAAACAGGTTTTTGTCAAATTTGTTTTTAGCCTCTCAACTGAAGTTAGCGTAATTTAATTGAGTTCGAAGGGTTTTTTATGAAAAAGGCGAATATTTTCTCAGATCAAATTTAGAAATCAATACTTATTTATGGTTTTTCAATTGATATTTAGTACCTGAATTTAGAAAAGGATGAAGATACACAGAAAGATGCATTCTGTTAAAATGCATCATAAGAAATGTAGAACATCCATGTTTTTTTTCAAAAATTCATTCAATGCAAAAATATTCAAGTTATGAAAATTATAGAAAATAATTTTAATCTCTCTGATACTAGTCCGTTTCACATATATTCTCCCAATAAAAAAATCCCAGCTTTGTATTAAAATTATTTCCATCTAGTAATTACCGCCAGGCGTAAATAAATTACAACCTCTCCACAGTCGTACTACATCCAACGAAATAAAATTATTCTAAGATTTGGTAGTATAGTAGTAGTAGTATCGTTAAAAGTGCTTCTACAGCTTAGTACATTTCGCACGTGGGCCCCCACCGTGAATCAAACCAGGAACCGCTTTCAACGAAGTCGAACGCGTTGCCCACTTGGCTATCCGGGAACCCTATTCTACGATCAGATTTAAATTTACTTTTCAATGTATCGGCGAATAATTTGACAATCTTTTAATCACTTAAAGTTGACAATTTACTACTGGGAATATGATGGTACGTACTATTAATAATAATTTAACATTCATGAACCTAATATTTCAAGGTATAATATAAATAAAAATCAATAAGTGTTAGTATTATTGTTAAAGATGCCTTGACGACTTTGGACATTACGCGCATATGGGCCTCGAACCCGGGACCACTTCCACCAAAGACGAACGCACTTAGATATCCGGGAGCCCCAAGTATACATTTTCCTGGCTATAAATCATTGACAACACGAAATTGAGTAGACGTTTCAGATAGCTTCCTAATTCCCTAGGTTTGAGCTTCCTTTTGCTATGTTAAGCAAAGGCTTTTGATTATTTACGCCTTTGATGTAATCGTTCCAATTGCCCTTTCTTCTTGATCTCTTCACATCTCCCGGTGTCCAGTTGAGAACTGCTGATGTCCAATTATTTATCTTTGTCTCTCATTGCGTATTAGAACATCTGTCACACAGGCGTTGCATTTTCTGCCTCTTCGTGTGATTCAAAGCAAACAGCGCTCTATACTTCTTCGCCTGTAGTTGTTTCGATCATAGCAGCTTTCAACACGCAAGTTTCACATCCATATATTTTCAAAGCATCTGGGGACTCTCCTCCTTAACTCGTTGCATTTTAGTACTTTGGAGAACTTTTTCCAAAGGTGCTCAGTTTGCAAATATTTTTGAACCTTCTTCAACCATTTCACTTTCTAATATCCTACTGTTATAGATAGGTGCATTCTGGAATTTCTTGTTTTATAATTGGTTTTAATTAATCACCTATTACTTTCGTTTTTATTCTGTCCGCTCTGAGTCTTAATTATTGTCCAAATGTTAAATTACTCTTTTAAAAGAACTTTTTGTTTGTTAAAAACATTATTTCATCACTTTTATTGTTGATATGAACCTTCCCAATTTCTATTTCATAAACTTCTGTATTACTGAGGCAGTATCACTCGGATGCTTGCACATTGTACATTTAAAAAATGGACAACAAATGGTAGCATACATTCGTTCGTTTAGCTGATTTAATTTTATTCCGTAAGCATTGAATCAAACCCCTTGCGGAATCCATGTTATTCCCTAGGCTGGCCAGGGAATCAGGGTCGTTTTCAGACGTTTAGCTGCTTACATTCCTTCCCTTATATATGTTAAAAATAACAGAGTGGTAGCTGCTGGAGAGGTAATTCTTCCAGCCTTGCGAGAGGGACTCTTGCACGTTTATAGTCTCTCGGGGTTATCTCTGTTTCAGGCAATTACTGAAAACTGCGCTAAAACAGATGCTATTTCTCCTCCCCCTTGTTTTAGGTATTCCTCTAATATTTCTATCCCCTATTCCTATTTATTGAAAATAATTTTCTTTCCCAATCCGTTTGACCGCTACTAGCTTTTCTTCAGGAGGAATAGGAGCGATTTTCTGATATCAAATTTTCCTGTCTCTCTGTGTAATTTCGAACAATGTTGGGGAAAGCAAAAAATTAAATTTCTTTTTCCTACTGTAGGACTTTTGAAAACGGAAGCTTTGTTTCCGAAATGCGCATAGGATGATTCCCAGAAGTCGGAATTTATCCGGGACTTCCCGTTTGCCACCAAACGCGAGCTCCGCCTTCTAACATACGAAATCTTATTTCACCACTAAACTAAGCCTCTAATTACATTATGGGCAGAATCGTTTGCTTGCTGTGTTTATTCTTCCCATAAGTGATTCTGGTTTCTTACTCTTGCTGTTCTTTATAGTATATTGTACAGCTCTTTTCTTAGCATTTCTTCTAAAATACCCCTCTGATAGATTGGGAAAGCTCAAAAGTACAGTTTGTAGTAGAGCTGTTCAAAGTGCTTCGACAGCTGAAATAATTTCGCAGGCCCCCATCGGGAATCGAACCCGGGACCACTTTCACTGAAGTCGAACGCGTTGCCCACTTGGCTATCCGGGTGCCCTGATACTGTTGGTTCTTATCAGCGTATGCATAGAGTACATACTCAATGCATTATTTGCAAGTCTGTAAATGTCTTTCTTGAAACTTCTAACTGCGAAAATGCCATGAATAGTTTAATTCCTTAGTTGACATTTTATTTAGTTTATAGTTTTTAGTAGATTTTTCTATTGCGTATCTGCTTCCCCACGAGTCAATGTCAGAATGTGCTTCAGTTCCCTTCCAGAAACTGTCCTGATTAATCAAGAAAGATATGTAAAAATGTGGAATCCTTGAGAGTGGAGACATTTTACATTTTTTCCGAAATGTACATAGGATGATTCCTAGAAACTCGTTTCGTTCATCAGGAACTTCCCGTTTGCCTCTTAAACGGGAAACGTATCTGCCCACATACCGCTTAAGGAGTGTTTTTGAACTTCTAAACTAGTCATAGTCATATCAATCTGGATATATATTCGGTATCTGATACCAAGCACTCGAAACCTGCCTCTTTCTCGCAGGAGGTCGGAGGTGGTTTTTTCAATTTATGTAAGTTTGTAAACTATTCCGATTTAATTTTTGTTGTAAGAATTATGTAAGCACAATGAAAAGGATAAAGGTGAATTTGTAAGTGCGTAAACACGTAAATACGAGCACCTAGTGGAAATCGCAAGGATGATCTAAGTTGCCAGCAAAGCTTCCCAAAATGGCATGTATTTTCCAGCTTGATAGCTAAGTTCGTGAGAGCATCGCCCGAGTTCGGGAACCGGTCCTGTCAAATATTTTCATATTCGTTACTTCTGTACAAGTATGTTATTGAAGAACGGTGGACGTGGGTTAAAACGCTAACTTACGGTACTTATAATAAAGAAAAAAGGTTTCTAATCTGTACCACAAGACTATTTACCCTATTCCGTACTAACCAAGCAGGATTTTGTTTTCAATTTTCTAGAACTTGACAAAAAAACAAGATATTTTATTCATTTTTCCCTGTATTTTGTCTCTAGATAGATCACATTTTTACATATGTTTCTAAATAAAAGTAGTTCATTGTGTAATATTCTTCAAGGAATCTTTGTATTCAATACAATAAAGACCTATGTATCCAATAGATTCATTGTGGTAAGATGTTAATTCGTTGAAAGAGCCAAAAAATTGGATTTTCCTCATTCCCAAGAATAAATTTTTGGAAATACAAATTTTTTCACTCTTTTATCGAATATATTTTTTCCTTTTGCCTTAGAAAATAGTAAAAGAAAACATTTTGTTGGAAAGTAGAACTTAATAGGACACGTATTGTTCACTTTCTATTTATGATGTGAAAATTCATTAGTCTGCATTTATGTGGACTCTACTTATATTCTGGCTGGGATTGAAAAACAAAGGCGAAACTTCCCAATCCCTATCATTCCTGATATATAAGGGTCTGAGTATGAAAGTAACTTTTGGGCTGATAATTTTACAGACAAAGCGAGAGAAAGGTTTCATTTTCCTGTAACACCAAAATTATTTTAAAACATATATCCTATGGTTTAATTATCACATTTTGGCGATATCAAAACTTGTGACAAATCAAGAAACTTAAAAATTGATTAAGATTGCCAAATCCGTTTGCAACGAGAGTAATATATAGCAGCCGAAATCACATATTTCGGCGGTGTTGATTGGTTGACATTTGTATGGACTCCTCGGATTTTCCCTCCACAATCGTCGTTAATAAGACTACGTTTTACCTACAGTGTTCTTCGACCTGCAGATCAAGAAATATCTTAAATGAGCAGAGAGAATCAGGGGAATCAGAAGAATTGACGTAATTATAATGTGCTATTCCTAGGAAGCGAAGGTTCTTGAAAGGTATGAGAAGAGAAGGAATTCTCTAAAAGACTTAAGAGTTGTGAAATTAACAGTGGGGCTGTAAAGTAGTTGTAAATGGGGCTTAAAAGTAAATTGAGGCTTATTTGACTTGAAGATCGTTTGCAAGATCGTGGTAGGCAGGCTCAGAAAGACTATGCAGAGGTCATTTCTGCTTACCTCAAGATATTTATCTAAAACATTTCACTTCTAGAGGTAAATTCTGAATATTAGAGACACTGCAAAAGTATTTGGAGATAAGAGTGATCTCAGATCAAAAAATGTACATGAATCTATAAGAGACAGAAAATATCAGAAATATGCTGAGAAAAGCTGGAGCATCAGATTGGAACAAAGATCTGAAAGATTTTAGCGAAATTGCCTGCAAGGCGCTCTAATTTTATGCTTTGTTTTGACATCATTTTGGTGATGAAGAACAATACACAATCAGATGCCAGAAAAACACTTATTTATTAACATTAGGTACAAATAAAACATTTTCTGAGGACATAAATTCTCAGATTTTACATTCGTAACGCTCAAATTACAACAACCTTTAAACGAAATCGTTTCAGAATTTAAATATAAAAGGTTTTGCCAAATTAAAATGTGCAGCGACGCTTCAACTTATATGAATGAGGAACTAATGGTTCTGGTATTATTGTGAAAAAATCGAGAAAATTGTAAATTCAACCAAAGACACATTTGTTATTCCTTGACTAAATTCATTCGCAAAGTACGACTTTGTATCGTAAACACTATCTCAATAACGTTAAGAATTTATGAGAAGGAAAATCGTTAATCGTCCCTTGCTTTCTAGAACATTTCAAGTAATTATTCAAGCTTTACAAATCAATTGATGAATTGATCCCTGAAAATCACTCAATCTCTTAATAATGTAAGATATCCAGCAACTAGAGGAAACTCAATTTAAAAGGAAAGGAAGTAGCCATCAATGATGCGTGAAATTCTTGATATACATTAAAAATTAAGTAAATACTTAAATTTGATATAAAATTTTCCTCTAAAGCTGTATACATTCTACAATTACTCATAGAATGAGCGGTGTAATTCGATCCTTATGAACTTATACATTACTCAAGACCAACGTTTGCTAAAAGGTGGACATTCCGTAACCCACATACATCTGCGTAGCCTCCATATCCCAGATTTTCCCACTTTACCGCATTCGCTTCTTCTAAAGATTTTGTGAATAGTTTTAAGCCCGGGGAAATAGCATGTCTAGCAGAGCTTCTAATTGCGGTATTTCCTATATTTTCAGACTAATTTTATCGAAGAACTAAAGTTAAAATGAACATTATCAACAAAGAAACAATGAATGTTATAAATGTTTTTATGATTTAGTTTCTTAACATTAGTTTAAATATCTAAGGGGTTTCAGTGCTTTTATTCAGAGATAGCAATATTTGTTTTTATATGTTACTTGGTGCATCCTGAAAGGCAGCGAGAAACTCGCTAAACACTAAACACTTCGCAAAAAATTAATTTATAAGTAAATAATGTTAGTAAGTAAATAAAGTTAAAATAAGTTTTAAAATATCAGGGCGTAAATTAGGTTTTGTATTAAAAATAGTAAGATAATATATCGATTACATATGTAATATTAATATGAAGTCTTTTGCTAACTAAACGCATATCTTAGAATTTCATTTAAATAATCTGTAGACGATCGACTTTTGATACTCAGAGGAAGGCGTGATAAGAAAACGTGATAGATGGAGTATGATGAATAGTGTTGCTACATCAAGAACCAGAGTCACCAAATCGGAAACTATGATTCAAACAAAGTTTCAAATTTCTGCTTGAAGTATCATCAACAAGAATATATTCTCTGAGAAGCAGTGGAAATCATCTTGTCTATTAGGTCCGCTAGATGCATTAAATACAATCTTTTGCGGCAACTTCCAGAAAAATTCATGAGCAATCCTAACTTTTATCGGTCTCGGTAGATGCGGTGAATTGAGAAATAATTCTACTTCTCGATGTCTTTGAACTATACTCCTACGATTCGGAATTATGTAGCATCGAGGAAGATGATAATCTCTTTTGAGATGATAATATCCGGGTATATGTAAAAATGAATTTTTCAAATGAGATTCTTTCGGCCAGGGACCAGGGGCTTTCGACCTGACTACTCGAAAATTTTCGAAGAATGTGGTGAGAAACCGGCAATCGTCTCGGAAAATCCGCTACTATTTAACCAAACTTCCCTGCCACTCGTCGAAAGGCGGCTTCTAGATGATTTATTTAGTTGTATATGCCACTGAAATCATTTGAGTGATTTTAGATATGAAAGTTTTCATCGATATATAACTTCCTACCAGGTATTTTGTCGAAATCGGGAATTTGAATTCCACTCGTTCATTTTTACGCAGTGATTTCAAAAAAATATTAGTTTTGTGAGCCAAAACTTGAAGGAATACGTTGCTGAAGCCCATCTCCTGAAAGCTGAAATTCATTGGATTTATTAGAGTCTTAAAAATGCATTGAGACGTGAAGTGAAGACGATGAAAATGATCTCAAAAATAATGAATTGGTAAAGAAACAAGTTTTGAGAAAGAAAATAGCAAAGGAGAGGATAGATTGCCTTTCTCAATTCATATCGATAAAAATGATTGAATTGATGAAGCTGAAATATTTCTGTTCGAAAATGTTCGAATATAGAATTTGTTTTCCAAGTAAGAAGTCGTCGTAAATTCTTAAGTATAAATTGGTTAGAAGGAAAGGACTATTCCCATTATGCTCGTTTTCTAATCGTCATAAATATATTCGGAATGAATTTAAGTTGACTGCTGACGAATAATTTCTTATGTATATGCACTCATAACGCCCGAAAATAAGCTAATTTTGTGAATTATATATTTAAAAGAAAAAGCGTCTTATTTCAGAAATCATAGATATTATGGAAGATTTCTTTACCTTAAATGTACTTACTTATTACATGTTTTCCTCTGAATATCAAAAATACCCTAAACAAGATGGAGAAATGTAAGCGTGAAAAAATGTTTATGCCTGTGAACTATTCTCAATGAAATATTCAAGAAAATAATATAACCCTTTTTACGATTACGAGATTCGTAAATGCAGATTCTTTGGAACATTTCCTCGATAACTTTCCTACTATTACTTAATATACATCTTTATCTCGCATTATAAAAACTGGGGGTATTTTTGATTCACTTTCCACCGAATTTTAATTTTTCAAGTTAATAAATACATTTTACTAGTTCATCCTCACACTCTATTTTCCTACTTCCGGATTTAACAATCACGTCCTTCACCCGGGTAGGGCAGTTTCTTCTTTCGGTTTTTCTTTTTCATCAATTTCTCTGATTTACGTAAGTCTTTGTTTTCCTGCCAAATTTCACTCATCTTCCTACTGAATTCTTACCCAAGTCCCGATCTAGTTAACCGTGTCTTTGGGGCCAATTATCCTAATTCACCACCTTTCCGATATTCTTCTATTTTACCACAGCTAACTAAAAGTAGCTCGTAACTGCCTTATTTGATTTTAACGCAAGGAATTCCTTGATCTGCTTCAGCTGTTCCATGGAAAGCATTTCAAGGATAAAAGCACCCAACTGTCATGCCACCCGTAGAAATTTCCCTTCAAAAACAGATTAAGAGAAGTATTTATCTAAAGGTATTCAAAATATATTCTGTGGAAATTGCTAAGCGTTTGTTCCTTCTTCTTTTGTGCGGCGCCGTTCCACAAAGTAGAGTTTGGACGTAATAGATTCAAAGGTATTGAAGTAAAACACCTCAAGAAATAAGTAGAATGAGTAGAATATTCTTATGTATTTGTCTTCAATTGCAGATTAACAACATAAATATTTACATATAATCTAAGTTTTGCAAAAATTTAAAATTGAAGTATTTTAAGATCAGTGGAGCTTACCATGGAAAAATCTATCCTGTGATGCGTGAAAATCAGTTTTTATTCCTTCAAGTTTAAAAATCCTAGTTTAAATTTATTGTGAAAATCACTGTAAAATTTAAAACGTATATACAATATGACTGTCTGTAAATTTATAGGCACACACATTTCGTGGATCCTTAAATCCTCCACCTTATCTACCAAAAGATTTAGAGAGGGAATGAGGCAACGAAAGGAATGAGGTAATTTGCCCTTGCTTACCTAAGCAAGAATTGCATAAATAACAATCTTTATTGCATTCGAAAAAGAGTGACCGAGATGAATACCATTCAGAACCACTCATGCATCAGAAGCTTTTACGTTATCACAGTCATGAGCAAGCCTGAGACAAAAAGAAATTAATAACCTCATTTTACTCTATCATGTAAATAGTGTTGACAGAAAAATACTGAAGTCATCAAGGTATGGCAGCAGGTGCATATTCGTAAAATAGATTTCACAGATTGTTATATTTTCCTAACGATTTACTTAGAGAAATGCACCAAGACCTAATTATTTACATTCACAAAGCTTAAGAAGGGAAAGCGGTTTACAAAATGTAAATAGATTTATACGAGATTTATATTTTGATGGCGATAGAAGCCAAATCGATCGAAGTCCAATACTGACATATTTAAAAAAAATCGGAGGCAAAAATCCTTCAATGTTAACAAATTCTTTCTTATTTGAGTAAATGCGAAGCGATGTCCAGGGGAATGAGTGTTACTATTTCACAGTTAGTTGGGTTGCTTGAAAAACAAACACTGTGGTACTAGAGATGGTCGGGAAATAGAGGATTTTAAAAAGAAATTATTAAACGTTAACAGAGGAAATGGGTGGGCCAAATATTGAGAGGAGAGGGATTGCTGAAGAATGTAAGGATTTCTGAGGGAAGAATGCAAGGGAAAAAGCAGAGTGGAAGACAAAGACAAAAGTTGTTAGATGATAAGTTCCAGGAAGCTAAAGAAATGGCGTTGAGTGGGGAATATTAAGACGAATGAACCTACAGAAAGTTAATAACTCAATGATAGAATGATTCCACAGGTTTGCTCTTAATCTCCCCAAAAACTTAAATACACAAGTATTTAGTGTCACTGAAAGCGTTCCTCGGGTAGGAGTAATTTAAATACGAATCAAGAAAGATAACCAGCAGGACTCTTTCCCTCAGATGTCTTAAAAGGAAATCTTCAGTTGTTTACGAACCTCTTCCGAGTGTTTACCTTCTAGACGTAGATATTCAAAAAGAAGTTCTTCGATGAACCATTTGGGAGCAGATGCGTATCGATCAAATGTGAAGGAAATGCAATCGAGTCCGAGTGGACGGCGTTGGAATGGAAAAGGGAAACAGGTTCCGTTTTTTTCCCTAGAACGGGTCCTATCCACTCCTCGACTATTTCTCTATGGGGGCACTTGCTCAATGTGCACAGGTGCTCACCTCACGCTGCTGTCACGGAACTCTGCTCGTGCCGAGAATATTCCAGAAAAAAAGGAACATTTTTCTCTTATACATGTTATCAAGTTATGTTACGCAAGAATTCAAAGAAAGATAGGGAGCGACGAGACCGGAAATATTTCTATTTAATTGATCATATATTTCTATTTTGATCACATATATGTACAATTAGATCAAGCCTACGACTTTAGGTGTAGAGAACACTCTGGAAAACTTGTAATGAACAGGTGATTGTTTGGAATAACCCTGAAAATAAAGAAAGAAAAGAAATGCAGCTTAAATTCTACAAAATCAGAGCTATACCATTTGAGATTGTAAAACGTTACGGTATTTTACAGACAAAAATATGGGAGAATGAAATGCGCGTTTTGGTTACAAGAATCTATTGAGTCTTTTGTTGATTAATATCTCTGATGGACAGTCATTCAAATAATACCGATATGTAATGGACATTATCACGCAGATTCCAAAGGAAATTTCGTTTGAAATTGCAAAAGAGTAGGCATCAGGATAAATGCCCGCTTTGTATTTACATTTTCTTTACGTACTTTGGATTCATAATACTTTTCACAGTTATCCTCTGATATATCATGTAATCGATAGTTTGTGAAGGTGTTCTACAACGTATAAAAGATCACAGAAAATGATAAATGCCAGTAAAGATAAACGGAATAAAATAAAAATACGAACTCTGAGTCCAATTCTCTTCCCTATACTTTCTGATGCTTCCTACTTCCTCACACTTAGATAAAGGACATTTTATTACCACAAGAGGCTCTTTTATTACATGTTTAGCAAATAAGTGCTGAGAATTGCTAGCCTTCCTTCAGTTCATAATGAAATGTTTATCGCTGGGTGATTATAAGTACCATAAGTAATATAATATATAATAAGTAATATAAAATAAGAAACCTGTCCAAGGACAGAATGGCGGAAGAGAGAGAGAAGTAATATATCATCCAAATGTTTTAGTGTACTACAGTCGTACCGAGTATACGGATTGTTTGTGTTTACGCGTATTCCCAATTGTTTCAAACTTGTATGGAAAAATCATACTTGAGGTAAATCGTATGAGGTTAATCAGTGTAAATTAACTGTATGCAGCTACTTTTCTCTGCTTGATTAAGCTTTTGTTTATTTCGTGCGTGATTGTTACCCAATTAAGAAAATATTCGTGGACGCGCGAATTAAGTTACCATTCCAATGTCACTTCTAGCAAACTTTACACATCCAGAGCTTTGAAGTGCGATGTGCCTATTTTACATATGTACGTAGAGTCTACAAATTCGGCCTCCACTTCGTGATAGTTTTCTATAGTGAAGAATCAGACTTAAAACACAGAAAACTACTTCTACTGCCACGATTTCAACCCGTATTCCCTTTTTAGTAGGTATATCAGATTAGAAAGCATACATTCGAAGGTCTGTAAGACGTTCAGTTGCATGGGAGATCTCTTTTTGGAAAATGATTATATTTCTTAATAAAAAGAGCAAAGAATAAGCTCAATTTAATAAAAAGAGCAAAGAATAAGCTCAAACAGTGCTAAAAGGCTTGATCTTCTGATGTCACCATTACATTAGAGTAAATATAGCTATAAAAAGTTTAATTCGCTAAAAACTAAAGAAAGGAACACTACGCAGTTCATACTAAATAGCATGTAATATAATATAATATCATATAAAGGCAATTACATAGATATCGGATAATAAAATATATTCTTTCCATCAAAGAATTAGTAATGGCTAGAAAAGGCGATAGAAAATCTAAGAAGGTAAATATATATTAACTGAGGCTGAAGAAAAGTCCTGAGTAGAAGAGAGTTTTTACGATTTTAAATATTTAAATCACAAGCTTGTTATAGAAAGTATTAGGGGTTGTAAAGTACACAGAACGCCAGGTTCCAAAAATATATTCTTCTGGTAACCCTAGATTTCAATTGAGGGTAATTCGCATCTTTTTGTAAGAATTCGGATAAAATCTCAAGGAATAACAAGTGTGAGAAATAGCGTCTTATCTGTCCCAGTCATGTCGCATGCAAGTATTTACAACTTTCCTTAATCCTTATATAAAATCTGACGGATGATTGCTTTGCAGTGGAATGTAGCCGATGCAAGTTTTAAATTCCTACCCAGAGATTAAGAAAGCATTAATAATAAGAAAGTTTCAGTCGTTTATTAGTAGAATTTATCCATAATAAGGACAGGACTTTGCGCAATTCCTCTTTTTAAAAACTTTATTGCGACGTATTGCTACAGGCCACTACACGCCTGAAAGTATTCAAATGGGAACTGCGCAAATTGTTTTCATATAAGCGAGATATATTTTGTGATGAAAGTATAGTTCACTTAAAAACTATATTAAAGTATTCAATAATATTTGAAGTCTTAGTAAAAGTAATTTGGAAAAAAATTGTCCTCTGTCTTTTCAGGTTCGGAATTCTCCGGATCCACCATCGCATTCTCCGATTGCCGTCACTTCTTCGTCCCTTTCGGAGAGCATGAGATGGCATTCTTTTCATGATTTAGATGTGCAAGAAAAGAAGAGAGAAAGTATATATGTCAATTGTTTTAATTCTCTAGCCCTACGCTCCCAAAGTTGATACTGTCTGTATAAAATCCTATATATCTGAGATATTTTAATTTAATTTTTTCCATCAGACTCTTGTCTTACTTTCGATGCCATAGCTTCGGTGGGAAATGACATCATCTCATGAAATCTTACCTGAACTTCTGTTGTACCTTTTTCTATTAAAGTACCACAAATACTTCGATAATTCTGCAGAATTTACAAATCGAAGAATAAAAATTGTAATACAAAAATAAATAAAGAATAGGAAGGTATGCTTCTCGATGCTGCAGGTTATAAAAACTAAGTTCTCCTTTACTCAATTCAAACTCAATTTCTTTTGCATTCCTCTCTCTACTGCGGTTCATCTTTCCTGCAGCTTCCGGTAGATTCATATTCTTTACCCGTAATATTTTCAAAATTAAGATAGTAAAAACGCCATTAAATATGTTCCTTTTTCTAAATAATGGTTTGTGCGAGCCCATTAAAATTTATTTAGTGTTGAGGAAATAGTAGAAGAAATTGTATCCATTTGAATTATTTTCGTAGACTGATGTTTACATGATTTTTTCATGGTGATTCTCTCAATGCTTTGTGACAATTCGTTAGCGATATATTTTTAGAAACATTTCGACAACATGAGACTGGTAAAAACTGACGCTCAGAGAAACAGACAAAGGGAAGGGAGTTGAGGAAAGAATACAAAATCATTCGCCAAAAAGAGGCATTTTGATGAACAACTGAACTACATAACTAGAAATAATTACGACGAAAGTAAAAAATATAACTTATAATACTAGCTGAAAAGATCGCTAAGGATATCTGTTTCGATACACGATCTTTTATTTTGTAATTTTCATTTCAAGTCTTAGAGAAATAAAATTAGAAATGCTTATTTTTCCTAACATAACTTCCTTTCTTTTATTCTTAAATGCTTTTTTACATTCATTCTTTGCATTGCATTTTCAATGAAATAAATGAAAACAGGAATCGTTATACTTGAGGTTTTTTAGTACTAAATGATTACCAAGGATTATTTACCGGTGTTGAATATTTTGCGTTAAAATGTTAAGGCACTATAAGGCTATACAGTGTAATGTACAAGAAACATAATTCGTATGTTTTGCAATTGGAAAATAAATCTTGAATTATGAAAAGGAAGAATATTAACTAAAGACTGAAATCTCCCAGAAGCGTGTTCTGTTAACAACACTTTATCCAGGAAAGTAAACAATTTGAGAGATCTGATCTTTCAGCTGAAAATCAATCTGGAAGGAAATAGTAAAAGGACAAATATTATCGAGTTGGTCGCGCATATTCATTCTTACGATTAATTTTTTTGAAAATGAATACTTCAGGTTTTAAGGGTATTTAACCGTTCTTTGAACGAAATATAACATTTTATGTACAGCATAGGATTCAAAATAATACATTACAGTTGTACGTAATGTTTTCTTACATTTGAAACCATTCAGTTTCTTTGCATTCACTATGAATATAATTCCTAAATCAATCACTTTCGCGTATCGTTCGCGGAAAAAATGAATGTTTCAAGCGAATTATTGTAGCATCTATTTCCCTTATATTCTCGCAGTACTAGAACTGCCTATGAAACAACTTCCATACAGAATAAGGCGAGTATCCGCTAATAACCCTATCTAATCGGAGTTGCACACAATGCTGTGCGTTACTGAACATGAATATCTTCAAAAAAATTCTGTAGATAAGATAGATAAGATATTTAATTCGATATCGGCTTTCCATAATCTATAAAGTGGAAAGAAGTTTCATAGGTATGAATACGAATGGAAAGTAATATCTATCGAGCAAAAGGACATTATCTATTTTGCTAAATTCTAAAGAAATGATTAATTGAGGATGACATACATTTTTTCCCCGGAAAATAATTTCTATAATCTATCTTAGATTTTGAATTTCGAAAGAAACATCAAATTTCGAGAAGATGACGAGGCGATGAATAGGTTCCAGAAACGGTCATACTTATCGAGTATCGATCGCTATATTTCTACACTGTGTTTGTGAGACTAGCTATTTTAAAAGAATCCAAGCGTAGCAGATCTAAAAATGAGTTAATAGTTGGCATTGAAACGTTAAGCAGAATGCATTCTTTTAAGGAATAGTGGCATAGGAAGCAATTCCCACCTTATCTTGATTTCGAGAGGCGTGTTTCCGATTTATAATCTTGTTTACTGTAGGCTGTTTTGCATGATTTAAGTTGCCACTGTCGATGATAATGCATTCGAGAGAAAGAATTTCTTGAGTACGTGATTATTAGGCTTCCTGTTTGAATGAGTAACGATGGCTCGTGTGGAGTGCGGGGCGATGAATTCTTTCCTCCACTGAAAGGTCGCACCGATCGCCGGTGAAACCCGTTCTGCGAACTTCGGCATCGCTGACCGCAAAGACGGCTGCGATTTGATGGCATCGAACCCATACTCCGTACACAATTCGATCTCTTCCAAAGTTGCATTCAAATTGACTCCTTGAAACTTTCAAAATCAGTCGGTGGTTCTCCTTTCACGGATCATCATCGACTTCTGTTTTTCAGTGTGATAATATTCGATAGCACTATTTTTATCTTATATTTCTCGAAAAGCTGAAATGGGCGTTAATGTCTTTTTTGCCTCCGTAAATTGTAACAGAGAAATGGTTGGAAATAAACCTGAAAAATTAGTGGTATTTGTAAGTGATGTAAAGTAAAAAACTATTTTTGATTAACTTAAATATGAGCTGAGTAACTTTTAACTTTTATGAGTAAATTTATTTGAAATGAATCCAAACGGAGAATATCTAAAAATGAGTTAATATTTGGCATTAAAACGTTAAGCAGTATGTATCCCTTAATGAAATAGTGGCATAGGAAGCGATTTCCACCTTATCTTGATTTTGAGAAGCGTGTTTTCGAGCTGTAATGTTCTTATGAATTACGATATCTGTATTGTAATAGAGTATTGTTGTATTTAGGGCTGCTCTGACGAATCGAGTTCTATCGCAGGACGAAATCGTATAATACAGTGGGTCGGCCAATTTTCTCTCACTGGTTTTCTACAATACCTTATAACACTTCCACATTAGTGTAAATGCGGCAAAATGAATTAATTTTTCTCTGTATTTTTCATCGCATCCATAATTAACAGAACTAGAGTAGATAAATATAGCATTCTGAAATGATTCAATCTCTCATCAACCAATAATAGATTGAATTTTTTGCCAAGGCGTTAGTGGTAGTCTATACCATAAAAGTATTTTCTTAATATCCATTTCCGCTTAATTGTCCTGCCATTTTAACTTTTCTAAAATAACAGTTTCCTTTTGATTGATTATTTTGAAGACATTACAGTGCCTTCTATAAATGTTCTTACCTGGAACAGTGTTAAGTCTTTTTGTTTCAGTAGTGGATAATGTAATGGATGGTTCTCATGCTTACTAACTCTTAATTTTAGAAACTGTGAGATAATCTCACTATCTATCACCACTGGCCGGGCTTCGTGGAAAGACATAATAAACTGAGAGAAAACAATTTGTAATTTCCACGTAAGTTGTAATAATTAAAAAGCGTATGTTTTTCCACGGAAGATGTGGAATTTACACGTATGTATTTCATCTATTATCTATGTATTTATGTATATATTTATTTATTTATTGATGTGGAAATTGCAAAGTCTTTTTCTTTTAGTTTAAGTTTTTCTCTCTTAGTTTATTAATATTTATACTTACGTATAAAATGTGATATAATGTACATAGTATCAAAGCAATAGTCTGCTATCGCAACAATTCAACCAATAGAAGTAAGCTATTTCAAATGTGGAAACTTTTTTTTAATTGCGACTATGATAGCCTGAGAAAGTTTTAATTTAGTGTAGAATAGGGAAAAAATGTATATACCATTCACAAAAATGGAATAATTTCGTGTATTTATAATATAGTAATCAGTAATCAGTGACATTTTTTTCTTATGCGATTTGCCCTTTCCAAAATACTTCCATGAATATAAGAATAGATAAAATTCGTCTTTAAACTTAGCCCTTAGCTGTTAATTTCTAAAAATCAGTGATTTTAATTTCTCTACAGGAATTATGCAGTCTTTAGTATTAACGTTATAACAGATTGAGATTTTCAGAAGAATTTTTACTGGTGCCATCAACAAGTACAAGCGACGAAAAGATGCAATCTAAAAGTGATGTACGAATTGATACGTTTTTTAGAAGTGTGAATAAATTAACTTCTGATTGATATGTGTACGTTTCTTGAAAAGAAAATTCCTGCGTTCTGAGAAAACCGACACTAATATACCTTGATTTCCATTTCCGGTTCTCTTGGTATTCGCTGAATCAGCTATTTTCGATTTAGGATGAAAATAGAAAACGCCAGAGAATATCCGTTTAATTTACCCCAACAAATCCAACCGTAGAGTCATTGAAATATCGGGGATGGTTTGGTAAAAGTAGTAGAATTGGTGAGTAACGGGTAAGAAAAGAATCTCTATAAATGGAAACGACGTTTGACCTCTGGAATGTAGATTTCCTCAAGTTGGAGTACAAGTATTGCTGAAAGTGCTTCGACGGCTGAAGTCATTTCGCACATTTCATCACCAAAGTCGAACGCGCCGCACATTTGCTATTGAGAGACCTTCAAGCAATACTTTGTTAGAAAGAAATGAATGAATAGATGAGTAATTGTGTGCATAAACCTTGGTTGTATTTAGAATATTGTTTATCGGATGACAGAGAGATCGATTGTCATTTTCTATCTAAATTAAAAGAAGAAATAGATAGTGATGGACAGTTGTAACAAATCTAATGATTCAAATTATTGATATAGGAGGAACTAAGTTTTACCTAAAGCATTTTATTATTTTAGCGTAGAAAAATGGCCAATGGCCAGATGTAATTTTTCACAGCATCGTTACTGACATGGAGCTCAAAATATAGTAACAGCGGTTCCTTTTCCTTTAAACCCAAATTCCGCACAATTTGCATAGCTTAGAATGGCTGTGTAAAACCTAAATTGGTTGTCATTCTAATATATAACCTTAAAATCTTTGAGACGTTTCAAATCTGAATTTCATTGCTTAGGCATATTCTATATAAGTTATTCTCGTCAAATACCTTTTGTTGATATTTTGTTCATAAAAATTCTCATGCTAATGGGCAATTATTGGAAAGCTGTATAACGGAAAGAAAAAAGGTATATTGGAATCCACTATTATGTTTAAAAGCGATTTAAATATCACATTTTATCATTGTAGGTTATTATCATTTTCTCATATCCAGGTGACCTCAAGAGAACTCTAATGCTGTGAGTTAATATAGTTTTGCATGACTATCACCATAATATTTTCAATTACGAATATCTCTCACTCAAACGGGGGTATAGTGTTTGCATTTTGAAGACGGTTTATATTTGTGAAAAGTAATCTATAGTATATATGCAGTAATATCTAGTATATGCAATACAAAATGTTGAAAAATTGAAATGTTCAATAATTTTATAAGAAGCTTGTTTATTTTAATCTTATTCCTTCGAAACATAATTTTGTTCGTAAACACAAATCTTTGATATATGAATGACTAGAGTTGAGATTTTTATTATACTGTTTTAAGCAATAAAGTAACGTACGATTAAATTCATAAATATATTTCTGAAATGTATTTTAAGATTGGTCATGTAAAATACAGAAATTCTGCGGCAAGGCCTGGTCTGTGTCATATTCTCTCTAATACATTCTGCAAAAATGATTTGCTAATGAAATCAATATGATTAGACCTTATTTCGTGGAACGCCATTTAATAAATGAGGAAATTGGACGTAGTATTTTCCACATGATTTTATTTTTCGTTCGGTTTCGGCTTTACGATCATTATCAGATACAACCAAAGGAAATACAGAGTAAATACTATGTAGAGCAGTAGTAGTATTAATCATATCGCACGACCAAAACGGGTCGAATAGTTTTTAATACAAAATTGGGTAAGAAATACTAAACACAATTTCCTCATATATGATTTCTTAATTTAATTGCGTATCCGTTTATCTTAGTCGATCGAAAAATGAAGGTGATCGTATTCTTGCTTAAGGATACGAAGTCATCCTATTTGAGCTAAAATTTCATCTTGACAACTCTATATATTCTCATGTGACATTTCTTTCTATGAAAGTGAATTTTCTAGTGATTTGTCTTTCTACTTCACATTTTCTTAAAGAAATTTCGGTTTATTTCTGCATTCGTTAAGTTCTGAAATGCTTTGATCGACAGCAATTGGTATGGTTTTTTTGGAAGTAACGATTCATTTTGCCCCAAGGTTAGTTTGAAGATTAAAGAAAACTTATTCTAGGGTGAATAAATCGTATATTGAATCCATGTAGATAAATAAAGAGTATTCAAAGCACTAGGAAAGCGTGAGAACTAATGCTGACTGCGTAGAATGATGAAAGGACGGGAAGCTACGTCAGTTTACCTCATTCGATTGGCCCAACAGTTGACTTAATGAATTCTCCAGAGGTGGAATATTCCTAAGGCAAACTCATCCACAAACCAAACTTCCGGATAGAAACTAATGGAGAAAATCGTTCCCCCATTGTACCCAAACGATAACGAAAACAATGGAGGAGACACGATAACTTGAAATGATTTCGCAGGAGACTAAAAGATGAAAGAAGGGCCTCTGTGTGGTAATGAAAATGACAAATAGTCTTTACCTCCAACGAGAACAGAATATAATGCTCCAATAGCAGCGTGATAGATGAGAAAATATTTATTACGCAATGAAGATATGATATATAGGGAAAAGGAACATGGCTGTTTTAATATATTAGTTTAGAAAAACATCTTTTTGGAACTTGCTTTTCAAGACTTATCGGAATAAATGTTTGAGTTATGTATTACGGTCAGTGTATTAACGCATGAAAAAAATAAGTTACGAGAAAGATCGTGAAGATTGCTTTTGAGAAATATATGAATATAAATGAAAATGATTCAGGGTTGACTGGAGAAAAGTGGAGGAACAGGAAGGAATGCTATAGTGCTGAAGAAAAGCAGTTTGCTTTTCAGGCAATTAGGCATTTCAGTTAATTCAGGTAATTTTGAGGCAATTTTCTGTTTGAGAGAGAAAATTATCTTATAAAATTATATTTCTTCGTTTTATGAGGACCTGATGAATTATCCGGTAAAAAGAAAAGNAGATTAAGTAAATGAATTATCTAAGGGGTATTCCAAAAAAGATGGCAAAACTAATTAGTTGCATTGATGATCTAAAAAAGGGCTATTTGTGTTCGCTGCAAGTATTTCATTGTTAATGAAAATTATCTTTCCGGTAACTCTTTTCGTTCAAATAATGATAGCTAGTTGATGATATGACGAAAAAATTGCATTTAACAAACAGGAGCTTGCTTAAGAAATGTTAACACGATAGAAATGTATCATAAAAATAAAAAAATAATAATATTAAAACTACAGGGAACCCGGGTAGCCAAGTGGGCAACGCGTTCGACTTCGGTGAAAGCGGTCCTGGGTTCGATTCCCGGTGGGGCCCTACAAGCGAAATAATTGGCTGGCAAAGCAATTTTAACAATACTATTAACACTAATAATCTTACATTTATTAATGAATATTCAGATCCTTAAAATCAAATGGAAATTTCTTGTGGCTACTCATTAACGCAGGTTTAAACGATACGTATGCACTCAATAGTTTTTTTTTACTTCTGGAAAATTCTTGAATTCCTGCAACTTTTATTTCACTTAATTTCCCACTCTTGCAAAAGAAACTGTTTTGAAACCCGAAAAATGACAATTTAATTGTAAAGCATGTATGAAATGAAGATAAATAACAGAGAAATTAATATATCAAATATTTTCTACATCTACATCTACATAAATACCCTGCAAGCCGCCTTACGGCGTGTGGCAGGGGGTGAAAACTCCGGGCGTTCGGACTATTTTTTAGCCTATTATTATCATGTATAGTTCGCGGAAAGAATGAGTTCTTAAATCGACTCGTCCTAGCATCTATTTCTCTTATTTTGCGCTCATTGTCAGATCGTCCAAGGTAGCAGGGGGGTCTCATAATATCTACTATATCTTCCGCAAATGTACTTTCCCTAAATTTATCAAGCAATCGCAATCTAGCTTCTAGTCTTTTAAGGATTCCCAACCTGCATCTGACAGCATTTTGGTAACGCTTGCTTTTTTATCGTAGCACTTCTTAACAAAACGTATCGCTTTCTGTTGCACTTTCTCGAGTTCACGGATGCATGTATCGTCTGCCGGATCCCATATACTTGATGCATATTCAAGATGAGGCCTAACCAGCGCAAAATAACATCGTTCTCTAGCTTTTTCGTCACATTTACCGACAATACGCCTAATGAAACCGAGTTTTCTAGTTGCTTTAGCAGAAATGTTACGGATGTGCGTGCTCCAGTTCATGTTATTCGTAAGAGTGATTCCGAGATATTTTACCGAGTCCACTACTTTAATTACTGTGTGACAGAATTTGTACTTCTAAAATTAAGTATTAACATTGATATAAAAACACTAAAAGTACATTTATAAAAATAAGAATTCTCTCAATATAATAGTGAATTTCGGAGAAAAAAAAACTGTAATCCGAAAGGTTATTCCCAGGGACGGAAATTTAACTGCACAAGTGAAGGAATATTAAATTTTAAACAAAACAGAAAATAAAATTAATTATCAAAATTCAATGACAGAAGGATTGCATAGATCACGAGGATGTGAAAGTCAGAGCAATAAATAGGTCGCATAACAGTGTATGTGGCAATCTATGACTCAGTAAAAAAGGAAACAATAAGAATTCGAGTCAACATAATTGTAAGTTGCAGGAGTACGAATCGTTGTATAAAAGATAAGATGTAAAGAGTGTGTTCGGTGCCGACTTCAGAAGACAGGTTTCACATCATATGGTCTCACTAATATTCTAGTTTAGATGTATCGGAAAAATTTCCTCGAAGAAAAATATTACAGATCGAGCAAATAACGCTATATATAATTCAGGAATTTGTTTTCGGTTTCAGTTATTTCTTTGCTAGTTACTTGTCCTTTTAAAAAGTTTAATTTAAATAGGTTTTGCCTTTGACAGAAAATTGTTATTTCTGAGAGAAGCATTTATTACGCGAAGGAAGGTATTTGAAAATGACGGACAAAACGTGAAACTAGGATCTAGGATGTTTTTCTGCATTTCTGTCTGCCTGGGTCTATCGTTCGTTAGTAAAATATGTCCACAAGATTCTGGAAGTAAGTAAAGGAGGAGCAGTAAATAAACTTGGAATTTAGGGAAGAAGAGAATTGTAAACTGTCAAAAATGTGGTTTAAAATATGCAAAAAAGGACAGATGATACACGATTTGCACGGTTATTGCTAGATATAAATCCAGATTACTGATTTGCAATTTTTTTTTGTAAAGTGGCAGATGAGGGAATATGAAAGACGGTAATCAAAGAATTCTTCGACGATCGGGAAAATTTCTTCCACCTATTGACATATCACCACTTCTTGTATTTTATATTAAAATCTGACGTAACAATTTTACAATGTAAAATAAGTATCCCGTAAAAAACTCCATGTTCACAAAACTTTTACTAAACCACAAGAATCATACACGCACGACCATGGTTTCGCAGCATGGCTGCATCATCAGGTCATCATCATTAGACCTGACCTGATGATGCAGCCATGCTGCGAAACCATGGTCGTGCGTGTATGATTCTTGTGGTTTAGTAAAAGTTTTGTGAACATGGAGTTTTTTAACGTTAATCATTACCACAAAGTTACTCCTGATCCTGTGTCGTTTAAGTATCCCGTAAATTACAAGAGAGACTCACAGGAAGTATCACAGTGATATCTTTTATAACTTTTTAATATTATCATCACATCTCGATTTCACAATGAATAGCTAAAACTTCGGTTTAATTTGTAGTCAAGTTTCTTCAGAGGCGATAAGGAAGTAAATTTTGAGAAATTATGCAAGTCATTTTTAAATAATAAAAAGTGTACGTTTATAGATTTATTATTACACGAAATACCTTTTGCGTTTATTTATTGGGGCAGATAAAATGCATAGAATCTAAATTGGCCTCGACTTTGTGGTAGTTTTCCACTATGAAGATAAATGAAAAATAGACTTTTACCGTTACCATAATCTTAGAGTAAACTTTCTACTGTAAAGGTAAACGTCTGATGTTCATTTTTCAACAGATTGCTATATTATGATATAAGATTACTATACTATGATATGACTGTACTATAATATATAATATGATCGTGTCACGATTTACTTAGATAATAATANGTCTGCGGCGAAAAGTTTCTATGCCTTTAGAGAATGAATGATTGATTATCATTTCCAAGTCTGCAAGGAGAATGTGTTCAAATAAGAGGTTGTACAGGAGATAAATTTGTATTATTGAAGTTTGAAATTAATTTTTAAGGTGATTATGAACGAATTTGACGATGTTGTCCTTAATTTTTACCGTATCATCGGAGGGACAAGAACTCTCATGATTTAAAACTTTCTATCGCCTCAAAAGCAGTATTTGTTATAATTAATTCTGTTTAATTAACTCCATTTGTTTTATTTTTTCGAACCCTAAATAACATCAAAGAATCTTCTCACGTCTCTTTCTTAGTGGGAAAAAAAATTCACTATGTAAAATTCCACAGGAGTACATTTATTTGAACGACCAGTTTCGAACAGTGTTAGTTCATCATCAGGTGGGATCAGTTTCATCACCTGATGATGAATTAACACTGTTCGAAACTGGTCGTTCAAATAAATGTACTCCTGTGGAATTTTACATAGTGAATTTTATTTTCAACATCAATGAGACGTCAATAGACGCACTCAAAATACCTCAATAGTTGCACTTTGTTTTTCAAGAATCACTCTTCTGTTAAAATATAGTGATTTTGTAAAAGTATTTAAGTTTTCTGAGAAATATATCAAAATACCTGCATTTTCATGGAGGTGTTATTGCCTACGGGTGAATTTAGAACCACTATAATGATTAAAGTATTGGAACAATTGTTAAAATTGGATTACAGTCATCAAATCAGTAAATAATTTCATTATTTTTCGAAATTTCAACATTGTATATCTTGCGAATAAGTTCATCTCGTTACAGTGTATGTATAATCAAAATCTACCCGAATAGAATGCAAAGTCTATTTTCCCATATTTAGCCTTACAAAGAATATAAATAAGTTCATCTCGTTACAGTGTATGTATAATCAAAATCTACCCGAATAGAATTCAAAGTCTATTTTCCCATCTTTAACCTTACAAAGAATATAAATAAGTTCATCTCGTTACAGTGTATGTATAATCAAAATCTACCCGAATAGAATGCAAAGTCTATTTTCCCATCTTTAACCTTACAAAGAATATAAATATATGAAAGATTCTGCTTATATATAAATTTGAAAATCTAATTCAACAGATCATTTGTACTTGTAATATCGGATATTCTTGTAACTGTAACATGCGATACTATTACCCTAAAATAGGAAGTAGTAGTAGTATTGTTAAAAGTGCCTCGACTGCTTTGGTCATTTCACACATGATCTCCCACCGGGAATCGAACCCAGAACCGCTTTCACTGAAGTCGAACGCGTTGCCCACTTGGCTATCCGGGAGCCCACCTACAATAGGAATATTTGAGGCAAGTGTAAGGGGAGTTCTAAGGCTTACACGATTTACTGGAAAATGAAAACGCAACGAAAAGCCGAGAACCATTTTATGTTGACTAAAATATGTGAAACTATGAAATGTAATAATGTGATGTCACATATGAAGTTCTGAATTGAGATCTAGAATAACACAATAATGATGATTTTACAGAAATTTATTCGGTGAATTTATGAGGAAATTTAAGTTCACTGCTTTTCTTGAGGAAACAAGCACCAAATCTATTGTTGCACTTCTTTCGAAAATGAAATTTCTCGATAATCTAAGAATTGGAAGAGTATTTGAGTGAGCTCCTTTAGCTAATCTGTAAACTATTTTATTACCATTGGCTGGATTTAGCGGAAAACATGCATTCTAACTGAACTTTCTTTTGGTCCAACCGTTTAAAATGTCATAAGCTTATTTCCCTGCCAAGTAGAAGCAGTTTAAAAAAAGCTGAATTTACTCAAGTCCTTTGCTCTCTGCAGATTCACGGTAAAACTAAAATCGGAGGGGCTCCCGAATAGCCAAGTGGGCAACGCGTTCAACTTCGGTGAAAGCGGTCCTGGGTTCGATTCCCGGTGGGGGCCTACGTGCGAAATGACCTTAGCTTTCGAAGCACTTTTAACAATACTACCACTACTAAAAACGAAAGTTTATATCGGAATTCGTGGAATTTGTAAACGGAATTCGTAAAGTGAACCTGAATTACGTTTTGATGTATTATTACATCACCTTTGATAACCTTTACTTGTATTCATAGGAGAAGTTAAGAAAACAATATCTAATAAGTTATAACGATGAGAATTGAGCTGTTGAGAATAAATTTAATTGTAATGTGATGTTGAAGTAGCCTTTTTTACAAGTTGGAAGGTTTTCTAGTGACTGCAGTTTGTTTGGTAACTCATTATAAATTATCAATTCTATGATATTATAATTCCATGCTGATTAAAATGTAATGGAATACGATATTTAATGATTATTTTTCTTTCATACGATGATTTTCACATTTATTTTCTCAGAATATTAGTTATCTGCCCATCATATGTTTAAAAAAAGTTAAGGTGGCCGTGAACTTGATCTTCATAGACGTAATCTGGGTGGCTGAGCGGTTTGACTCTTTTATTTCTCTCTCCTCTCAACCAAAATACTCTTCTCCATTGCATAGTGATGAAATGGAAGTCATCGTGAATTCAGACCGACGGTGATGAATAGAAAACGGGTCTAAGAAACCGGGCGCGACTACTGAGGGGAAAATAGGCAACTGAAAAAGTGGTTTTCTAGCCACTGGTGAGACCAAATAGGGGAGGGTTTTGTCACCAATAAATTGCGCTTTAAGGAACTGTGGATGGGTTATTTTAGCATCACGTATACATTCCGATGGAGGAAAAGATATAAGTGGCGGATGTTTTACGGATAAATTCTGCCTTTATGGAACTGGAATTCCATTATAACTACACTCATTTTAAGACAAAAGCTGATTTTACGTGAGTGAAAGTTTAGTAGTGTATAATACAGAATAATAACAGTTGTTCCTCAGAGGTCAAGAGAAGAAGTGTTTCATCAAAAAGAAAAGTCTCCTGTTAAATTACAATATTAGTGCTAAGAATATGAATTATTTTAAAAGATTTGTAGGGAGTCTACTAACGTATGGATGTAATACTTGGACACTAAGAAACTAACAAACTTGAAGTTACTGAAATGTGGTTTTGTAGGAGGGAAACAAGATTTAGGTGGACCAATAGAAAAGCTAATGAGCAAATGTCAAATTAAGTTCAGACAGAAAGAGAGCTGTTGAAAGCTATTAAAACAAGGAAATCTAAGCTCATTGGACACCTACTCTAGCATTGCAACGTCATACAAAATTTGGAAGGAAAAATGGCGGCTAAGAACTTCCTTTTTAAGTGTCATGGCGACGGAAATGGGATGTACGAAGATCATATAATAAAACGTATAGAATAGCTGAAGGCCAAGTCTGCGGCGAAAAGTTTCTATGCCTTTAGAGAATGAATGATTGATTATCATTTCCAAGTAAATAACATTTACTATGACTAAAGAATTATTGTCAAACATCTCTAAAGTTTGCGTGTTTATAAATATTTGTACGAAGGACAGCCACAGGATCCTGATCCAATGTTTCAAGCATATTATTGAAGATTCATTCTTCCCTGTCTCAGACAATCATTAATAAGGTTCCTTTTCTCCGATTCCACACTTATGAAGGACAAATGTTAACGCAGAAGCAGCTAATTTGAATTTCCCTCCGATCGGATGAAATCAATCGCTGTATGCGACGGACGGCGACATCTGTGATCCAAAAAAGGCAATAAACGGCTATCGAGGAATATGCGCTTGTCTTTGAACGTGTCCTAATCAGAACTGCGTCGATGGTTGACGTCCATCAAGATGGAGGTCTCTAAGAAGCAAACACTAATTAGTAATTCGCGGGTTTTAAGGTGTATCCACGAAGAGCAGAGTATCGACGTTTTTGAGTGATGGGTTTGACGTAATACGAGAGGAATTTCCGAGTCGAGCAGAGTGATGGACACCAAATTTTCCCTTCACTTGCAGCGGAGAACAAGATTTAATCGTTGCGCGGCTCAAGTCTCGATGCGTATTTATAAAGCAGTGCTTGATATGGATTTAACAGGGATGACTTAGTACAAAGAGAAGAGTTGAAAGGTATCGTGAGTTGCGTGCGATGGACTGAATGTGCTTCGCATATAATTACGCAAAATGAAACAGTTATTGAGGTTTACGAAAGAATTGCAAATCGAGAGCGTTTTCACTTGGTTTAATCCACAATAGAAATCATCTTTACAGCCCTCATTGATCATCTTTGAATGGTCCAAAGAAGATGAGCCCCACCCGTGGCAAACTATTTTTCTATTACGGAGGAAACCAAGTTGATATTTCTCCCTTCAGAGATTGCGTTCCTAAATTCCTACTAAGTTAAAATAATCATAATAATAAATTGTGAGAGTCACTCCAATTGCGAAATTCACCAACTCTCACATTTGAACGTAGGTTAAAATATTACGATATATTACTCAAGAAATGCAAACGTATAACTAAATCCAAACACAGTAAAACAACTAGAAGAATGTCACCTGAAGAGAACCATTATACAATAAACGATCAAACCATTCCCACAGTACCAGACTGCAAATATTTAGGCATTAAACTGTCCGAAAATCTCAAATAGGGGAGTCATATTGAAGACATTACCTCGAAGGCGTATAGGAATCTTCACTTCGTAATGAGAAATCTTAGACTTAGGGAGGGAAGTCAAGGAAAGGGCGTATAAAACCTTGGTTAGGCCGATAATCGAATATGCGACGAATGTTTGGGATCCGCATGAAACGGGCTTAAGTAAGAGACTCGAAGGTGTTCAAAGGAAGGCGGCTAGGTACGTAGTTGGTAACCATAAGAAGGACGAGAGTGTCAGTAAAATGTTAGATCAGTTGGGATGGAAATCGTTAGAGTCAAGGAGGAGGACTTTCAGATTGACGGGTATATTTAACGTGCGGAACCATATAGGTGGTTGGGACGAGCTACACCAGAGGTTTCAAACTCCAACTTATATCGGACGCGGCGACCACAGTTTAAAAATAAAAGAGCGAGAACAAAAGACTGATTTTGCCAAATTTTCTTTTATAAATAGAGGAATAAGGGAATGGAATGCATTACCTGGAGAACTTCTCATTCCAATGCCAGAAAATTCCAAAAAATTTAAATCTAAGATAAAAAGTATGCATAAGTAAAGTATTTGGCTCACTTTTAGTTGTATATATTGGCTTACTTTAGTGGTATTTAATATGCATAATTTGTGTATATGTATGTTATATATATGTTATGCTTATGAATACCTTCATGTATAGTTTTAGTATTTGTTAATTTTTTTTCCTGGTAAATGTGCTAGAAATGTAAGATATAATACCCCTAAACATGTTTTTGTTTTGATTTGTGCAATCATGACTTCAATGTGCCCATTTATTCTATGTAATTATCTATTGTTTTATTGTAATTCCTGTGTCATTGAAAAGATCTGTAATGTCCACTGGAGGTTTTTGGAGGGGTTTTCCTCCGGTCTTTGGGCAAATGCTGGACATATTACAGCAATTTTCTTTTATTCCCCTGACCGTTGCCACCTGGTATATACCAAATTGCAACGATAATGTAAATAAATAAATAAATAAACTATTTACTAAGCTACCATTTACGATTGACTTAAAATAAAATAACATTCTTAGAATAATTCACAATGAATAGAGTAAGTCAATAAAAAATCTCCTTTTGAATATTTCTAAACGCACGACTTTTCTTGCGATAGCGTCCGTATCCTTTTGCTTGTACTGACTCTGAGTCTTATCCATGGTTTTTTACATTTCAATTCACGTTTAAGTTCACGTTTTTGTTGAAAGTCACGGGATAGGAGAAAGATCTTTGAAAGGATAGAGAAAAACTTTTGTAGACCCAAAAATGATGATCAATCAAACTGCTGGTGAAGGGATTTCTCAAAGTTTCATAATATAATCCACTTCAATGAAATTGTCATAAAGATTGTCATGTATCAAACTTTTATAACTCACCTAATCGTGGAAGCCACCGTCATACCCGCAATTTAATGATAAGTATTCTATAGTATAATGTCTTGGTGTAAGTATTAGCGCAGCATTTTTGAGATTCATATCGTCCATAAGAGTATTACGTTTTGCTGCTTAGAATTTACTGCTTACGAGGGTCAAAAAGCAATGCATTCTGTTAAGTTCTAAATGTAACTCCTTGGCTCACTTAAACTGAATATTTTTACTATCTTGAAATGCAATTAGCATCCTATTATTTTAAGCAGATTGTGAGATGTAATGCACAAATTAATCACCAGTATGCTGTGCAAAGATTATAATAAATTTTACATAATTTTCTTGTACGAAATCGTATTGTAAGGAAAATGTAACTCAAATTGTAGGGAATGTGTCACCCAAGTATCCTTAAAATCTATTTGAGTGTCACCTGGCAGGACAGATTATTATAATGTCATCGTTTTCTTTGATTCTCCTGTTTAGAATAATTCCCATATGATTTAGCTCATATATCCTTTCAACCTGTTACAACAGCTTACTTTTATAAAACCACTCGTTACAACCGACCAATATATACCTATGAAGAAAATAATTTTTCACCATCAATCCAGTCTTATCTTCCATTTTGACGTAGCTAATACCAATCAGTAACTTGTCTTTATCCTAAATTTTGCCGAGTATTCCAAGAAAGTGAGGCTAACACATATAAAAAAATTAATAAATTAACTTTTAATTAATATTGTTTGGCAATAGCACTTTACTGTTCTCAAATTAAAACCAAAAAATGTAATACTTCTAAGAAAGTTTATAGACTCCTATATTCACTTTCCCAAGGAAAAGGATTATAAGTAAATGTTCACGAAAAGGCCAACAATTAGGAAAGGATAATTGTCCTTGAGAATACATAGCCATCTTAGGAGTTCTTCATGGGTGGTTCGGAAGAAACCCGCGCGCGTGATACACGGAATATGCTACGCACGGCAGTACATTTGATTTACCTGAAATACCGGCAAGTTCAATGCTTCCTGAAGTATGATAGGAATCTTTGAAATGAAGAATATTGAGGACTACAATGCCTTTAGTAAATTAAATCATAGTAATTACGTATGTGGAATATGCAATAGGTTAATGCTTCTTCCTTGTAATTTGGTACGATCCCACAATATGAAAGAGATAGACTTTCATAGAAATTCATTCTATCCATAAACCATGACAGTAACAAATAAAAGAAACCAACACCTACCACATACCAAACTGTTTCTTGGTGCAAATCAGTCGCTTGGAGAATTATGTTCGGAAAATATTGATAAAAAATAAGTAAATATACATAGCAGTACTTAAAATTGAGATTAAAAATAGAGGATTTCTTCCAAACAGCGATGCTCACTTTTCTACATAAATCGGAAAACTTTAGGAATACTAATATCTTAGTAATGCGACTTTATTCGGGCGAGATTGAGAGCCTCCATGCCTCTCCTTAGTCTATCTAAGCCTTCGTCATATGAAATTCAAAAAGATAGCTGGTGAAAAGTGCACAGAAGAAAACTTCTATGTGGATTTAACAATCACTTAACTACTCACAGTTAACAACATTTTAAGGAAAAGACATGTTTAATCACATCTGCAATGTCTCCACTTTATGAAGGGAACTTATTCATTGTAATGGTCAACATGGCTTCACAGTTCTGCGACAAGCATATATATTCTGAGGATGGTTGAAAATCATTAGCTTTCCTGGAGAAGACCAGTATTAAGGATTTACGAGTTCACCGGAGTGGTACATACCTAAGACTCATAAATGTGTAAAAGTGTCAAATAAGCAGTTGAGTACTTCAGAGGTGAATCGGTCTTCAAAGGTTTAGAGTGTGCCCAAGATAGACCAAAGATTAGTCATCTTACAAATATTCACGTCATCCGCATTCGATGCCAAGAAATGTCAACGATATCAAGCAGTTTTCAAATTTATTTTAAGATTCTTCCGAACCTGTGATTGATCTGTAGCGGGGGGGTGATATAACCAAAGGTTTTTCTAAAATGGAAGGTAATGGTAGTGTAGCTAAAGGTGTAGTTTGGATAGAACAAAGGACATGTAGATGCTTATGGGAAATCGAAATGATTTTTGCCGTTAGTTGTGCATGATAAACCTTACTGCTAAGATTATTACTTATTTCTAGAATCAAATACCTTACATGAGTTTAGAAAGTCAATAATAATAACAATAATAATAATAAAATTACAGTATTTCATGGAGTGATTGAGTCTCTTCTTACATTAACATAGAAAGATTTTGATAAAGAGCTTTTTAGAGTAATTAAAAGTTAAGTGTCAAGTATTATCATTAGAAGTGTAGGGCTGTTTCGGTTTAAATCTATATATATATATATTTCGTTACGGAGTGAGAAGATGAGTTTTCTTAGAGTGAAGGAATTCCTTTGAGGCCATAGTTAATAACTATCCGTATCATTTCGTTGCTGAGTATTGTCAAGAAATCTCCACACGATTTTATAATAAGAGGAATGCGAAAAAAATGAATGTCGAATTAGACTATTAGTACCATAGAATAAGAAAGATGGGGCGCTGAACTGGAATGGTAAGGGACACCAGAGATTTAAAGTGGCGTTAACGAAAGAACATTATTAATCGCCACTCTTTGAAAACGACCGTGGTCATCAACAAAATGACATCAAACGACATCAACAGAATATTCACAGAATATGGCGAATTCACCGAAAGCGAATTATCTTATTGAATAGCAGGAGGATAAGGGATTCCGTGGGAACGTATTACTTGAGAGGGAATACAGTGTAGTTAATAAGTATCAGTTCATTGCGAATGGAAATGTAATACAATGGCGAAGAAATGAAAAATTCCATTTGAATATTTTGCATGGATTTGCTATACCGAAACGGATTGGATAAAAGATCAATCCTTAAATTTAGGACTGTATTAAAACACAAGGTTGAATTAAGTTACATAGCATTGTTGACGTATTCGTAAATATGTAACACAAAAGGTATTTCTTCGAAAACAAAAGTTGTAGGTCGTTTAGAATCAGTTCTTTTTCTTTCGTCAGAGGAATCATCACCGAAACTAAGAAAAATTGATTTTGTCATCGTAAATACTCCCTCTATATTCCTTTATTAGATCCCAAAATCTTTCAGAAATTGCAACTTGAAAAAGTATTAATATATATTATATTTTACCGGAATTTTTTACATTCGGCTACGCATTCCAAAAATAATATTTTGAAATACAATATTTCATTTGCTATGTACATTCATTATTCCTTAACATAGCTATAACCACCAGTATGACCTTTACTTGGTGGAATATTAAAAAATAAGGCTGTAAAAGCAACTTGGAATGAACTGTAAGTCTACTGAATGTAGTTCGAGAAAGTTCTTAGTCTCGTATAGCCATATCTAAAACTGTTTATATGTTTCGCCTTTTTAATAAGAAACATCTTTGGAATTTATACTAATTCTATAGAACTGTTGAAGTTTATACTTCTTCTGGCAGTTAATAGGGAAAATTGTGTACAATTTTCCATAGGCTGCTAATCTCCATCAAATTATAGTTAAGCGTTTTCAATTTGTATCTCAGAACAATTAATGTTTCTCAATTTGTCCAATTTTAAATTGTATATGTGGTCGTTTTATTTAATTTGTCTAAATGAAATGATGTTTAATGAAATCTGGATCCGTATTATGCTTTGCGTACATTTTTCTACGGGCATTGATACCGAATACGAAAATAATTCACTGCCAGATTGAAGCTATATATAATCTTGTTTGTTTCCTGCAATTTCCGGGCAAGTCTATTTCTCAGAAATAGCTCTTCTTATAAAATAGCCGTAAGGGTTCCCAAACGATCAATCTAGTATCGTATATCCTAGAGTCTCAGCAGACATTGATAATGAAGTTACAAGATTTCTGAAAAGGAAGAGAAAGTTGCTCATATATGGTCTCTATGCTGTGTTGCAAGGCTTCTCATTAAAATTAGTGAAGATGCTAATGAGAACAATAGAGGGGAATCGCGGTGGTTGAACACGCGTATGCGGAGCTGCAGCGAGCACGCGCCACAGTCGCGAAGTCGCGGTGCTAAACTGAAGTTGCAGTTCTCTCATATTCCAGTGAAAAGATTAAGCAAAGGAAAATCTTAGGATTTCTTCGGAAATTCGAGCATTCCCGTTCATTACTCAAGACTCGAGGTTTTACCGTAACTGCATTTGGCCATCGCGTGATTAATTACAGCTGAAGAGCATTGCACTGAAATATGCGATGGGCAACTAAAAGAGTATATCTGCAAGTCTATCTAAACATCAATCTCCCAATAAACATGTAGATACTAATGATTCAATGGTTGACATAATTGATAATTCCGAGGTAAATATGATTTAAAAATTATGCTACGAATAATGATGATTGTAAAATAAAGTAGGAAGAATGCCGCATTCAGATGATAACATTTTAAAAACATAAATACTTATACCATAGAAAACTGTAGCAATAAAAAGGGCCTCCGGATAGTAGTAGTATGGGGAACGCGTTCAACTTCGGTAAAAGTGGTCCCGGGTTCGATTGCCGGTGGGGCTCACGTGGGGCGAAATTACCTCAGCTGTTGAAATAATTTTAAAAGTACACGGTACTCTACAATGCGTATTTAAACTAACTAAAATCAAATGATAACATAGTAAACAGCGTCAACTACGTATGCTGCTATAATACATCATCATATTTTTCAAAAAACGCCAACTACATTTCATGTTGCAGCACTAAATAATATAACATAATTAAGAAAAAATTAAATTAATGAATTCCAAAGTAAATATGATAATCATATTACTATGCACAGCAAAGCAATTGTACTACTAGAATGATTGCTTAAAGAAACTTAGTTGTCATTAAATCATCTTATAACCACCAATGTTCTAATTGGAATGGAGTAATAATATCTGTTCTAAATTTAAATTATATTTATTATATAACATAATTAAATTAGTTATATAAATATGAAACATTGATCTATTATGTCCGATTTAGTGATAATGCTCTTACATCTGTGAACCCGTAGAGAACTTAGAAACCTACATCTTATATATGCCCTCATTTCTGAACATGTAATAAAAAAATCGTTAATTTCTTGTTATATTTTCTTTAAGGAATACTAGTATATCAGTTCTGATTTCCATTTGAGTTAAAACTACTAGCAGCTCATTTGACACTAATCTCGCTGGTAATCCGCAAACTCCCCTGCAAATGGAAGAAATTAAATCACTATGCTATGCATAATTCCTTTGGTTTTCATAAAGAGTTACAACTAAACGCGAATATATATTAGGATAACATTCTCCGCTCACTACAACGTTTCCTACACTGCGGAGGATACGAAGCACGTGTCTTCTAATCCCTAAACCCGTGCGGTACCCTAGCGTCAGGTGAAATAGGGCACAGCCAAGTTTAAGAGGGTCGCTCTAATGTAAGGGACACCTGATTCCTTTCATAGGATGCGGCAGGTGGAGTCTTCACAAGTCCAGTTCTCTCTCCGACCACTATTAATCTATGCACAGCTACCCGCCATTCTCTATCCGCTGCTTCAGAATCCAACGCACTCGGTTTATAATCTCGGTTATGAAATACATTGGTATCTTGGTTAACAACAGTTCCAAGATTTTCGTCGTTAACCAAAACCGTCGTTATCCAAGACGCGATGTTCCGCAACCATACTGCATGTCAAATGCTGGTTAAATTCATTAAAATATAAGACTGCGTCGTTATCCGAGACTTTTTCTGATGACAAAACCCTTTCGTTGTTAACTAAGTACGTAATTTACTAAGGCCGTCGTTAACCGAGGTACTGCTGCATATAATCGAACTTTCCTTGGAAAAGGAAGCAAATAAAAGTACGTTCTTTGTAAATTCCACTAAGAATTAGCAGAGTAAGGAAGTATAAAACGGATATTTATCGCAAACCAAAGTAAACCGAAAATACATAAGTCACGAGTTACACTTTGTAATTAATAAACATGTAACTATTATAACTAGGCTGTCATTGTGACTGTACTAGACAGGGATACAACTATATTGGGAAGTAAAAATTAGAGTGGGATTTGAAGATGTAACGAAAGTGATGAATTAATTCATATTAGTTTAATTCTGAGTGCTGTAAGGATTTGTAACGATATATATGTTCATTTCGCATGGATAATATTGAGTGCTTCACTCTTGTAACTTGTAAAGACCTTGTCACCTAGCTTATGGCCAACCTGCAAAGATTTAAATGATAATAATAATTAAGTATCTTATTCTTAGTCTAATTATTGCTAATTACTTGATATAACTTTCCTTACTCAATACACAGCGTTAGTAAAGTCCTATCCCATTTACTACTTATTAGTAAATTATTAGAAACTTTACTTAGAGCAAAAAATGTGTGATAGAATTTTTGACTTATTAAAAGGAGCAATATTAGCAATTTTTTAAAGTATTTCAAAGAATTTTACCTAGATTTCCCTGTCTTGTAGTAGCATTAATAGTACCAAATAATATTCTACAGTTATTTGAGTCATTTAATGACCAATATTAGTAATAAAATAATCGGTAATGCTAAATTTGGTCCTGAAAGGAAATTCGTTCATGTAAGTTGTCCATCACTATTCATGGTAAAAGTTTTCAGGTCTTTTCAGGGGTAGAAACAGGGAACTCTAGCCAGGAAATTGGAATAAAACAGCGAAAATAAGCTACGATACTACGGATAAATCAGGTGATGTTGAAGATGAAATATTTACAATTGTATTTTTAATCGTGTTTTTCTTAAAACAGTATTCCAAACAAAGTAAAATTAAAGTAATTCAATGAAAATCATATATACGAGTAGAATTAAGAAGGAAAATCTTAACAAAGAAATAAAAAGCTTGTGCTAAGACATACACTGTGGCACACCACCTTCCTACCAAAACAACGTTTTTACTAATTTCTAGTATTGTTCTTGCAAAAGGTTCTAAAAAAAATTCTACTTTTAGCATTTCTCCTAAGTTATAGATTCAATAAAGACGCCACATCAGCGTCTGATTACTAAGTTTTTAAATATAGAGCATTTTATTATAATATCTCGATATAGAAATGTAGAATTAAGTAGATTCCTAGGTCAAATCTCCATTTCGGAGCGTTTTTTAACTAAAGATAGCGCTGTAATTCAGTTTTCAATATCCTAGCTTTCAATTTCTTCGATAAATATTTAATCGGAATACTACTCAAAAATGTTTTCATAAAATTGTCCAATTAGAATAGATAAGACGTAAAGTTATGAAAGTCTGTTTCAACTGATTTATAGTCACACCATTCCAGTTACTTATTGCAAATGAAATTAATCAACTTGAAATTTGAGGACTTTTAAACTTTTTATTAAAATATTATTTTTCATAATAACGTAGATATGATTTACGGTCGTCTTCTTAATCTATTGGCCGAATTTTTAAAGAAACAAAAATGACTTTGAATTCCACTATTCCTAAACTCTGGGTATTTATAATTTGGTTTCTATTTTACCTCTAGGGGATGAATCAATTTCAAAAGTAAGAATTTCAAATTTTCTCTTTAGAATATGGAAAATTAATAAACAGCTTCTTTTGGAGAAAAATTCCATGACAAGAAGCTACAGTTATAATTACATCATATCCCTAATTCTAGTTTACTGAATCATTTTTTCCTAGGGCTTATCTTAATATGAATAAACTTATACATTTTGGGTGTAAATATCCCGAGAAAGAATTTAAATGCCATAAAAGATTTTTTATACTGAAGAAACATTACTTTATATTACGATCTGAAATACTGCGTTTCAGATTACTACCTCAGGAATAAATTGTAACTACTGACATTTGTACTACTTAAAAGCGGAATTGATACTCGATATTTAGTTGAAATGAGAGCAAACATATTTATTATCAACAGCCAAAAATGTATTCTTTACTGGAATAGTTTATGATTTTTACTGTAATTGAGTACGTCTAGCAAAATTGATATTTCCCTCCATACCTCTATGCATCACTTAAGATTTGGAACTTTATTTACTATTCTTACTATCCTTAGTTTTTTTTTTCAGTACAACAGAAGAAAAAAATTATCTTATCAAAGTCACATGAATGAATTCGAGCAAACTAGCCAAATTAATAACCGATGAAGTTACATATAATGTAAAAAATACGAATTGATTGATATAGAATTCTCTGCGTATGCAAAATATGTCTCTTAAGAAAGGATAAAGGAGCATATTAAGAACTTTTGGAGCCTGAGTTAGGAAATGATTTCCCAGTGCGGAATTATATTAATTATATTAATATAATATAATTCACAAGAACCTCAAATATCACAAGAACTTCAAATATCACAGCAAAATCGTTCAAAATTATGTAGCATGAAAACGGACGTACGAAAACTGCGGAAATATATCTTCTTGGATCAGCTAGGTTCGTGAATGTAACCAAAATTAATGACAAAATCGGAGTATATTTTCTGTATTGGATTAAAAAACAATAAAAACAAAGAAAGTTGTTACAGAAAGATTGTTATTATTTTAAATATTATGTGTGCGAACTTATTATATGTATACTTTCTACTAGAGAGATGCCTCTTCATCCAAGTTGATAATCAGACGGTTCAAGTTCCTCCATTCAATTATTTTCAAAGGCCTCTCAGGACAATTGTGTGATTATTAGTGATATGATATTAGTGATGTATAATTATGAGTGATTTTATGCATGATATTTTGATTCATTTGGCTATTTTTAAGGAATTTCAGCGATAGAATGCACAATAAAATTCTCCGAAACTGACTATAATAATAATTTAAAGAGCGAATGAGGTTTTCAAATTTAGTTAATTGCGAAATAACTTCAAAGAATGATTCCATGAAATCATAAGGAAGTGCTTCAAAGTAGCAGGGATATTCTCCTAATTCCTCATTAAACGATAATATTGGAAAAAGGTTTGCAAAACTGAGGCTTCGATGGTCTTTCTTTTGAGCCATGCAAAAAATTAAGAAATTCCTGCGGAAATATTTATATACTCCATTATTTCTTTTCGTACGTGGGTATGCAACCGATAAAAGAGTCATACTTTGAAATTAGACCCATTTTCTATCGATTCCATCCTTGGAATGTTTCATTCTTTTTATTTTTCTCCCTCAACACATGAATGAGTGAAGGACGTATCTATGGGTATGATTTGTAGAAAGAAATACGTATTTCTCTTGCTTGTATAATGAGATTTTAGCGCATACTGATAGTGAAATTATAAGATCCGACAGAAAAGTTACATCTTTTAGATGTTAACAAAATTCAATTAATTTATACTTTTCGCTTCAGCTCCATTGCAGTTTAATTTCTGTGTTCAAACATTCAACGATCTGAAAAGTGTGTTAAGACCAATGGCTTGAGTGAAATTAACCAACGACCAATTGAGATATTCTCCAGTCGTACGATAATTCATATTTCTTTCAGTACTAATTGCGGGAGAACAAACTGAATGCTGAACAAAATAATAAGTAGTAGTATCATAATATAAGAGAAATGTTCTTACCAACAGAAACACATAACTTACGGTGGTAGCGGTGTTTCCGAAATGAATTGGTGACAAGCTACTGGAAGCTAAGTCAAAATTAAGCCATACAATATAAGAAGGAAAAATATTATTTTTTACTGAGAAAAATGCGAGAAGTATATTTCGCGAAATTAAATGAGGAAATTTAACCAATAGCCTGTTTCTTCGAAAGAGCAACGAAAGAAGCACTTTCGTTTGTTGTAAATTTGGAACCTCAGATATTGAAGATAGTCTCTGAAATTTACTCAAAATGTATTAATAGATTGCTAGAAGATAATTTTAAGGTGTGGAATAAAAGAAGATTAACACGAGAAGCCTATTGTTAAATTCATTGAGAGTAAAATGTTAGAACAGGAACACCGAAGAATGAGTTGCAGCAAATCACTGTTTATCTTGTTCATAGCGACGCATGGGGTGTTGTTATATTATCGACAGTGAAAATGAATACGAACTTAAGATTGAAACGAAAAATCCTAAATATCACTGCGATAAATATTGTCTTACTCTTTGAATTAAGAATCCATACAAAGATTGTGTAGGTTTTTCATGTAATATGTGTAGAAGAAGTGAGCAACAAACTATAATGTCTTGGACTGGATATGCTTTCGACTAGTGTATTTGCTAACAAAAGATGTCTTGATCTTTCTTCATTTTCATTAAATCATCAAAGTTTCACTGGGCAAACAGATGTCGAAGAATATTATGTGCGAAGGTACAAACTACCGTCATGAAAATGCAAACTCCTTGAATTAGGCAGTCGTTTCTACGCCTCAATTCGTCCGTTCCAAGACTTTCTGAACTGTTTCCGCTTTTGCAAAATATCATAAAGTATTTCCAATATTTATATCAATTTGATTACAATAAAGTAATTCATAAATTAAATTAACGAACCTCGAAGTGTATCAGTCGCTCCAAATTTATAATTTTTATTCACACATAAGTACGGTTAACAAATGAGAATATACTGTTTCGTTGGTTCTTATTTTTTTATTCTGATAGAGTATAACAGTACGTTTTCAGGATATAGTTTTAGCTTTTTATAAAAGAGACGACAGGTTTTCTCTGCCGCCTCTGTTTCCGTGAACATTTTGAGAGAATACCGATTTTAAGCAAATTCTATGTATGATTGGCTTCAAATATCTAGAAAAATATTTTAGTCCTCCCCCCGATTTACACACTTATTATTATTTCTATATGTTAATAATTATTCTTTGTTTGCATTTGTACACGAGGCTAGGTGGAAGAGAAACTCTCATGGACCTAACCCTGCCAATAAAGAGTTTATCTACCTATCTTACTAAACGAGGATTCAGCTATCTTTTCTATCTTCTAAAATATACGTAACCTCCTTGAGTACTTGAAAAATATTGGTTTGCAATCATTAGGAAATTCTCAGACAGGAACAGATCGGAATGTTGTTAGATGAAAGATTTCACTATTTCTGATACCAGTATTTCCTTATCTTTTTGAACGACGGACGTGATATTACCTCATTCTGGGGTGATTGGTTACTCTATGTTACTTTATAGAGAGGGTAAATTTTTTATGGGATGATAAAGTGATATAAATACTTAGAAAGTGACTTTAGTGACCCTAGCTTTCCTATGGTTGATTCTTTCTGTTTAAATTATACGAATTCTAATGTAATATAATGGGAAATTGTATTACTTAAAATAAATCTAATTTTGCGGTCACATAAACTACGTTATCTTCAGAGGACAGGTAAACGGTGGGCCAGGTTTTATCATTATGCAAGAGTTTCATATATAAATTATAATAGTTTTTATTAATAATTCAATGGGACTGATAATGAATGAAGATTAAAGTTGAAATATCTTAGGGAGTTAATCGATATGATCAGGCGTTACTTGGTGGAAATCCATACTAAATGAAATTAAAATCCTTCGTAATTTTCCACAGGTTTTCATTTATCTTAGGGAGTGGTTCCTTACAGTTCCTTAATTTCATTATGTGGTTGTGCTACCGAAGGTTTTTCTGCAAATGAAATAGACGTACTTCAGATATTTCTCGCTGATTCAATCCAAAATTAATTTGAGTGAAGTATTAGAACATTGGGTGTGGAAATTCGTCCTAGCGGAATAACGTGAGAAATCAGACACCTAAATCCGAAAAATGCAAAACTGAGAATGGTAGAAAGAAGATATATTGCCAATGATTATTTGCACAGTCTAAGAGGGAAACCATGTCGGTAAAAGCAGAATCGGTGAAATATCTTGGAGTAACCCGCACGAATAACTCAACATGAGGCACCCAGATCAGTAATATATGTGGACGAGCACTTGAGAAACTAGGATTCGTTAAGAGAATAGTCGGTCGGAGCAAAGAAAAAGTCTAGGAGCGAGGTTACGTTGAATTAGTTAGGCCTCATCTTGAGTATACACTTAATGTATTGGCTGCAAAATGGAGAATTAGAAAAGGTACAACAAAAGGTGATACGTTTTGTAAAGAACTGCTACAAAAAATTCAATAGTATGAGTTCTCCTTATTGCATTGGCAATTGTTACGTGTTTATTGTTATGATAAATTATACTGTTGCATTATATTATTGCATTGTATTGTTATGACATATCAGTGAGTCTTACTGAAATATTTCATGACGCAGGATATAGGAGATTTAAAGGAAGGTTTAACTTAGTCTATAATTTTATAGAAGGAACATTTTTAGAGAATGTCGCTGATATTATGTGTCCACCGTGTTACATATGCCATTCTGATAATGAGGGAAAAATCAGAGAAATAGATGCGAGAACTAGTCGTTCCGAGAATTAATTTTTCTGCGAATGATAGGTATATTTGTAGATTTACATTTAGGGAAGCATTAGGGAATTATAGTGCATACGCACGCGGCTACACGCTGAAAGGAGGCTTGCATGGTATATATGTAGATTTTCATTTTTAAGAAAAACAGATATCTTCCTTTTTCTGATTAAAAATAATATCAAACTATGACAGTGAGAGTAAGTGAAAAATGTCATCAGAATGAGAAAAAATTAAAACTACAACTTTTAGAGAAAACCTGTACAGTAAATGATTACAAAGGCATGTTAGTTATAGCAAAAAAATAAAAATGAAGCAGAAACTAATTAATAATATGAACAAGTTTGTAAGAGTAAGTACTTATTTTTTCTTATAACGACTAAGGTAAAATTCAGGCAAGATAAATTTATATGTTTTATATTCTTGATTGTACTCTCTTGACTGCACTCTCTGACAACTCTGTTCTCTTTTTTCCTCGAGACATATTTTCTCTCATATCTACTGCCGGAATTTTAGTCGCTTTAGCAAGTTTTATAAAGCTTTAGAAAGTCACTAGAAATAATAAATCCATCTAGTTTACATTAGTCATCCTTCGTTTGACCCTTTCTCATCATTGCATTTCGAAGCACTGGGATTCTCATTTGTTTTGTTTTCAAATAACAACTAAGTTTTAGTTTTCGTTTCAATTGGAACTTGGATATGAGCACATGACTGAACATCGAACAATGTGTATATTATCAAATTTTAAATTCGTAGATTTGGTTGAGCTCCTAAGTAAGATGAAAGAAGATTACATAAATGGTTAGAAATTTAACACAGAAAAAGGGAAGTTAAATAACAATAATCTTTGTGAAGAAATAAATTGGAACAGGGCTGCTAATGAATTAGAGTTTTAGAACCGCTCATTAAGCCACCCTCCTCGGTCGTCTGCAGTCTAAGGCCAGTTCTGGAAACAATGGAAAGATTTGGATCAACCGAACTAATAAAAATAACCCAATGAGTATTTCATCAGTCATCTTCCGAGGGGAAAGTACCCTATAGCTCAGGAGAAAGTCTTCTTCGATCAATGAAGATGATAATTTGGCTATTGGAATGTGAATTGGGTGATTTTTAAAAGTTCTGTAAATCCACGACTTCCTACTGTATGCCGAGTCAGTCACAGCGGGCGGGCGACCGAATGAAATGGGTACAGGTGCCTTTTAAACCTCTAGCTTGATCATTTTGTATGCATAGTCATAAAAACATACTTAAGAATGAATAGTCAAGAGGACATTTAGATTATATGCTTTGTAATTAATATTCTTTATACAAATCTCTACATGGTGAATTTAACGAAATAACAATCAGAAGAGTACTTTTTCTTGGTAAGTTAGCGGTGTTTTTCAATGATAAAAACGTCTCCAAAAATTATTTTGGATGTAATGAAGCATTGGAGAAGATACTAAGGGTTAATCTCACATATTAATGATCAAAGGAAAATGATGATGGAAACAACTCATCAGATGAAAAGATGAACAGAAATTAGAATGGTATAAATGTCAAAAGTGATGTAAGGAGGGTACAAAAAATTCGCAGTTGAAATTCAAAAACTGTGCCCTGGAGGAAAAGAATAAGTGAGGAAAGCTACATATTATTAAAAGATAATAATGAATTAAAAAGTTATTGTAGGAGGACTGTTCCAGTAGATTACTACGATAAGAAGCACTGTAAATTGGTATCTAAAAGACAGCAAATACTTGTTATATTTTAACTTTAGAAACGGTAAATATAACTTTAATTGTTTCAGAGGAAGTTGTTCTAACAGAATCCCTGTGTTATGAATGAGTATATGGCAGATTCCCATTAAGAACACTGAGACTGCAGTTTCTATTGCTTATGAATTAGGGTTAATTTGAAAACGCATGACTTGGTAAAAAGCTAACAATAGACAAACATAAAAACCATCTAAATATCTCATGTTTCCTTTACGAGTATATGATAAGTTTCACGAACAAAATAGCACGAAGACACTTTGGATCAATGGAAACTGCTGAAACGTTTGCATGAATGCTTGGATATTATATACGCGTTAGTTGTTCATAATGTGTTCCTTTGCTTTAACATTGTCTTTCAAAGGTTATAAGATGAATAGAGCAATACATAAGTGTTACCAGTGAGTTGTAATTCGTTGAATAAAAGAGTCTACCGGTGTCTTATCAAATAACGAGTTGCAACCCAACCGAAATACATTTCAAGTGGTATTCCTACATAAAGTAGCATTAATTATTCTGCATTTAATAATTTTCTAACTCTTTTGATTAAGCTAAGAATTTTAAGATGAAGACGAGATTGAAAAATTAAAATGATAAAACAGGAGTGATCATTTACTAAGTATAAAGTTTTGCATTAATCATAAAATTGACAAATTAATTGATTATGGTTACTCCTCGGTTTATCAATCGATAAAAATACTCAAAGAATCTCCTAGTTAAATTTTTGAAAGATTTGTTTTTAGAATGTAGCTGATATTATTAAATCTATATCAGTTCAAATAAGCCTGATGGCTGGTTTGAACCTCATTCCTCCAGTCCCTACGAAAAGTAATGAGTGACGTAGTTTGCCATTTCTTTTCTCATTGAAACAGAATGTTGTAAGCGGAACAAGTCCATGTAAGTGAAACAAAATGACTCTACAAGTAGCACTTTCCTTAACCTTCAAAAAGGAGGGACCTTAATCAATGTCATTCTTCAGCAATGTCATTATTGAACAAAACTGAGATAGAAGTTAATGAAAGATACATTTTTCTCTACCCTGTACCAAAAGACAAATGAAAAATATTCAACATTGGTAGAAGGACAATAACTGAATATGCAGTGACTAAATAGCAACCGCTTACAAAATGCAGAAAATTAAGAAAATGGGTAAAAACCAATCCAACTATGTTCCACGGAAATCACATGATTTGCTGAAATTAGTATTCCCCCTAAAATAATGAAAATTGATAAATTTCGGGCGATTCGCAAAACTATATAAGGTATTAATGCTTTCCAAAATCAAGATATCTATACCAGAGATGCCAATCTACTTATATTTTAATGTTCCTAGATGCATCGAGAATAGTAGCTACAACACCGCTAGAACAAGATAAAAATATCGCTATAGTTAAGAAATGTAATAGACTCAATTAACATCTGTAAATTGAGTAACCGTTCAGAAATCACACAAATTAAAAGTATAGCATGAATATAAAACATCTACATATCTATCTTGCAAGCCGCCTTTTGGCGTGTGGCAGGTGGTTTGTGCACCATGACTCTACTTCTTTAATCGATTACTTTCGCGTATTGTTCACAGAAAAGAGATTAAAATTTGGAACCAATAGCTTAGGTATTTATTTCTCTAATTTTTCTCTTTATATCAGTTAATGGCCTATGTAATTGGAAAGACGCATTATATCAGCTACATACTCTAAGAATATACCTTCTCTGAACTTATCAAGTAAATATAGACTTTGTTTAAACATTCTATCTTTTAGAGATTTCCATTCTGCGTCCTGAAGCTTTTGAGTAACTCTCACTCACAAATAAACGAAACTATTCTAAAATTTTGAGATTGTAAACAAATCGTCCTCCCCGACGAGTAATTTCTTTGTTGAATCCGAACTTATGAATTTTCCCACAAGAATAGATTGGGAATTGAGGCATATACAAAATGCACGGTAAGTATTAATGATAGACTACAGGTATGTGAAGAGGAAGAAATTTTATAAGATTTTAGCATTTGCAGTGTCGAATGATTTGCACTGACGAATCGCAGGGACGGACATAAGACTATTTCGGATTTTTCTCAGCTCATTTTTGTCTACGGCATTTTAGAATGATAAAACATCTAAATATTCTTTTCGTTGAGTAAATCTACATATACGTATTTATCCTGCGAGTCACCTTCTGCCTCTTGGCAGGGGGTGCTTGAACCATGACTCTGCTTCGATCATCGCCATATTTCGTAGAAGAAAGTAAAGTACGTAATAACGAAATTTCATGTTTCATTTACTACAGTGGCTAAATATTTTATATCCTGGGAGTCGAGTGAGTCACAAATAGTATAGAGTTATCAGTTTTTACTTCCTATTGTTTCTTAATGGGCAGTTAAGCTATTCGGAGTGGGTGGGTAAAGGAGAATTTTCACCTAAAACTAGAACACCAGTTATAAAGCATGCAAGCTTGCACATTTTTAAAAACAGACGAAATACAGATTTCTTTTCGTGTATTTATTGGCCTAAGATTCGATAATGCATTTCCATAAGATATTTATGTTAACTTAATATTAATTTCTATTATTTGGGCTCTATTTCTATAGCAAAATGAAAAAAGAATCACCATACAAATCTAGACATAAAAAGAAATTTTATACAATTATATTTTTATCGTAGATCAAGGATTTAGGCTCAAGATTATAAGAACTGTGATTTCAAAATTTTCGTATTTGATAACATATCCCATTGAGCTATGTCAAAATAAGAGATGTTACTTTCCCTTTAGTGCTCCTATATACAAATATCCCTACTCATAAAATCCTATCTCTATATTTTCCGTTGAGAATCAACGGGCACTTCCGCTAATTATTATAATAAAAATTAGCATTATAGCATAATATGAGTAAAGATAGGCACAGGCGTGTCCTACGTCTTAAAATAGGGCCCAGGTAAAGAATTTCACCAATCACTCACCATGAAATTAAGGTTTCATAAAAAGACTTTTCACCTAAAATGTGTATAAAGTGTAAATCACTCATATAAACCACAAAATGTTTAAGTTGATCAAAAACCGGGATCGTCATGGAAGGCGTTAGTCCGCCAGGCGGATTTGGACCTTGCAGCGATGCCGAGAAATCCATTTTATTATCGCCGTCTCTAACGGTTGCAAAATTTATTTTGCAGATTCCTCTTCAGAAAGCTTCAAATAATGTCGTGGTGTAAGTTAGCTTGTTTCTATTCACGTCTATGTCTACTATTTTCCTTGCATTAAGTAAAAATTTGCTCTAAAATAAGGTTCCGACATTTTCTTACATAAACAATGTAAATATTCAACCGGGATCATAAAATTGACTATAACAAAGAATGAAAGATAGGTTTACGGTATGGAGTTAATTTTTACTAGATGGCTTTCCTCATATGGGTTCAGCATTAGCTTGAAGTTGAATAATTTCGCCAAAAATCGCAGATCGTTATTTTTCGCAAAGCGTTATCAAGTTCGACCTCTTCTATCATTGTAATGCGTAACATTTAACGTAAATGACTTACATAGTCGTATGTAGAATTTATTCAAGAGTAGTACTGTGAGATTTCAAAGACCTCACTCAAAAAAAAACGACCAATTTTGTATTTTCGGCCAGTTTTTTCGATTCTTGCCTACTATGCAACGCAGCAATCAATCTCTTACGGACTTTTTCTTTGCTCTACCGACTATTCTCTTCGCGAATCCGTGTTCTCCATGTTAACTTTTTCAGTGAGGGTTACTCCAAGATATGCTGCCAAACCTCAGTCTTTTATCCTATGAACGAAATACTATTTTATTTTTTAAATGATTAAAACATGTTATCTCACAAGTATTTAGAGAAGTGCTGAGTTGACTGAGTGCGGAGTTTGCTCTTTTGTATGCAAAAGGTCAGTAATACGGAGTAAAAGTCGCTAAATTTTACGACCGAATTGCGAAAGTGGCAACTAATCTCCTCACTTTGCCAACATATTGTGCTATTATTAAACTTTTGCTTCTAACCAGTATTAGTTACGTATTATTAATATTAATTGGTACTAAAACAGAGCCCAGTCGTTCTGCTTAACTCTCGTGGTTGGTGAACTACTCTGTCAGAAGAAAAGTTTGAAAGACGGTTTATTTATGCCCGTAAATGACGTTTCCATTACCTTTGTACTTTTTGTTCAGCTCAAAATATCTTATCGGTACTCTGCGAAATGGGTTAGCATAAGGTCAGTCGATGTTCGAGAAGTAGAAGAATACAGATTACTTTCACGTCTTACGTTTCAAGTCTTTCACTTGGCTTTTTCTAACTCGCGATCCGTGATTCTCGTGCAGCCTAGTAGCCCATTCTTTTCTGAAAGTTTGACTTTTCTAGCCTAAAGTTTAAAAATTGTACCCAGGAAAGCAAACATATTAGTGATACGAATGTTAAAATGTGAAAAATTGTATACATTGACTAATCGATCTAAACCAAGCCAACGATTTTTGATGAATGGCATTACCAAAAATAGAGCGGAGAAAACGCGGGTCCGCAAAGGATATTTCTTCCTGTATGCGCATGTACAAAAATTAGAATCTTCTTATAATATTCAAATTTTCCAATCCTTATAGCAAAATTGCAACTATATGAAAGAGCTCGAGGCAGAAAGAAATTAAATTTAGCAAAACGAAAAGCAAAATTTTAAGTCAATACATTCCAATAGTAACCCGAATGGTTAAGTCGTTCAGTTTTTAAGTAGACATGTTATAGACTGTCAGTAGACTTATATCTTATAATACCTGGACACCAGGTCCACTTTCGCACTTTTAAGACTTATTTCCATTGAGTATTAAAAGAAAAACTTTATAAGTGCACCTATTTCCAGGTCAAGAATGCAGAAGAACCACCACCATGACCACGACGCATAAAATTATTACTTTGAAATGATACTGTAGATTAAAGATAAGTATTTCCGTTTCAATAAATGATCAGAATTGCCATCAATGCAACGTAACCTTAGGAACGACGAAAGAAACAAGAGCTTAAGTACCTAACGATCTCCGCACGACTACAAGAATAAAATATGACACTCCATCAATATTTTATGCAAATGATTCTCTTAATGTCGACAACCATTTTTGAGAATAATTTCAGTTCTATACTTGCATTAAAGCCAAGAATCATGATTTCTTTATGGTTACTTTGATCTTGTTATTTATTACTAAGGATTGTAAATATGACATATACCATTTTCTAAAATGCGTTCAATGTAGCCAAAATAGTTTATTTGCTGACTTATCATAGGAATAAATGTACACTCCAAAGAGATGATGGAAAGTTAAACTAAGCAAATGACTCAATGGTTTGATCTTAAGAACTCCAGTCTTTCTTTGTAATTTCATTCTTATTCGACGAATTCATGGTTTTCAAAAAAAAATATCCTCCATAATAAGAATATCATGAATTCACAACTTTAATGATATTTTAAAATGAGAGCTATTTCTAATTTAGTTTTCGAGAAGCAAAATATTCAAGGATAGATATTGGACGACCTTTAGTTAACTATTTCTCTAATGACTTTATTTCAGGCAAAGTTTAGTATTACAACACTGCAACTACAATTAACCGTTGAAATAACGCACAAAAAACGCAGGTTTCGTTCAAACCTGAGACCTCTGTGTTATTAGGCTAACATGCGAACAGAAACTGGTCAGGATTCGTTAGAGGCAAAACTGAGGATTAAATTTTCTTATATTTGCCCATTTTCACGATGTTGCTATTTGATAATTTTGCTTTCGGAGTGTTTGTATGTTTTAGTAAGGAAATAAAACTACTCTAAGATTTCAGGAAGACTAGATTGTTGCTAACTTGATGTAATACAAGTCGGTGAAGTATATTTCTCCTTCATATGAAATTCTAAAGAGCAGGATATAAAATGTTAACATTATAGTTAAAAAAATATAAATATTAATACAAAATTCGGTAAGTATAATGTCAAAAATTTTCTCCTTGAAGTCAAACAAATGACGATTTTAATGTAACATAAATTACTTCTAGATAATTCAAAGATATGTGTAGGGAGATATGAAATACACCTCTGAACGAATCACCAATGTAGAATTAATTTTCAAACGTACAGCATAGCGTATTCGAAGGACCAATTTATATCACACAATGCTAATTTATTCAGTTTTCCGAAAAAGAATTATCTATTTAATAATTAGGCAAAATTCGTAAACAATAACAATTAAGAAAAAAAGAAAATTAAGCCAACGTCAGATATTTTTATTGGGAAGCAGAAAAATAGAAAAAAGCATAAAAAAAGGAAAAAAACAACGTTTTGTTCTTATTTTCCTGCCCATGCGATATTCGACAGCTTTTGTCTTTCTTTATTTTCCTTGTCTTCGTGTCTTATATGGATACTTGAGGATTTCAATCACACGTTTGCAAACGGTTACGCGTTGGTGCCACGGCCACTCTTTCTATATCATATTATTATTACGTATTTGTCTTTTATCGTAGAGAATTTCTAAGCTTCTAATCCAAATGTTATTTAGACATTTCTTAACATTGCTCCTTGTATAAATGTGTATATATAATTTGCATCAATCCTCCATATACCCCTGATAGACTTTTAATACTCGGATATAGTTCTACAAACTCTACAATTTCTGGAATGCTTCTTTGAAAAACTTGGGCAATTTAGATACCATACTAACATAAGTAAATATTATTTTCTTATGCGATTTTCTTAAGACAGTGAAATATAGATTTTCAGAGAATTATTTGAGGTGGAAAAAGCATTGGTTATTTTAATTTAATCGTTTATCTTCTCTACTGAGCAATATTTTGTGCATATTCTAAAATAAAGGTGTGATTTATTTATGTTATATATAATTGTAAGAACAGGTTCATTGGCAAGAAAGTATACATCATGTATACTTACATACATTTTCATTCGAGTATAATGAGCATGTCGAATTTCAGAGCAAAATTGACAAACACAATTGAACTAGCAGAGTATTGAAAGTGGATATAAGAAACAAAATTTCGTCACGTCTTTCATGCTCATCTGTTAAATAAGTGTGAGTGAACTAGCATTTTCCTCCTTAATTCGATACTTACAGGGGTGAAATTGAAAACATTATGGACAACGTTACAAAAAATTATAGCCGTTCCTGTATATCATATAATTCGTGATAAATGAAATTGGCAAGTAAAGAAGAAATACGTAAATATCTAACGAAGCAACTACTGGCAAATTTGATGTTATGTGAATAGATCTGAGATGATGTTTAAAATGAGAAAAATAGTATCACTTCGAATACTTAAATTACAAGCAATTAAGATCAAATATCCTGCGAGGTCCGCTATTTTATGATAGGGAAATTAAAACTTGGAAGCTGTAACAGTTTGCAGCCTTTAATAAACCATTAATTCCATTGCAAGGGATAATTATGGAGATGTTTAAATAATAAATGTTGATTAAATACCTTTAGCAGGGGATTGTTTCCTTTTCTTTGAAGATGTATTCATTGCAAACCTCCAACTTGGCACTTTGAAAACAGAATTATTTCTATAGGCTGCAGAGGAATTCCTTTAACAACAAGAGTGTATGCAGAGTGAAACTTTTGAATTCTGATGTTGAAAGTGACTTCTGTATTTTTCCTCAGCGAAGCTATAGTAAATTCAATTTATAGATTAAAGTATTCAAATAGAAAAAGTAATATGAAGTGATGAATAGAGGTGATGGAATAAAAAGAAAATGATGGTGCACCTTTCAGGTACTGTCTTGTCGAAGGGTGGATTCTTGTAGATTTAAATTCAAGCAAAGCCCTTGAATAAGTTTTTTTAAAAGAATAGAGCCGCGATTTTACTGTAATGATCTAGGAAAGACTGTTTATTCAATTTTATATGTAATTCAAAGGCTATTTTTGTTTTTTGAACTATCAATTGCTTTGAGAGAAGTGGATTAGAATGAATAAACGGGATATTTCTCTTCGTCTTGATATGAGGGAATTATTTGTAATACTTCAACGCCTATCTACAAATGTTCAATCAAACTACTAAACGTTACTTCGAATACCTCCCTAAATAATTACCCTAATGCTTTTCTATTAACCATTTATCTTTACTCCTTATAGGATTAATTCTTTGTCTTGTTTCCAGAGTAGTTTTACGCATATATTTGGACAGTCCGACTTTCAAATGATTATCTTCAGACCTACAACTAATTTAGGCACTTCTGGTATTACATTTTTTGCTTTAACCGCGGTGTTCAGTAAAACGCTAAGAATGTTTATTTTTAGTTTTTAAGTTTATTACGTAACCTCCATGTAATGAAAAATTAGAGTATTTGAACGGAACTGGTTTACCTTGATTGTTAAAACCAAATCGTTGGTGAAGACAACGAAAATTTCAAAGTAAAACTCTCTTCCAGACTACGCTACTTGTGTGTTGTGTACTTTTTGTTGTGAACAGAAAATGCGAATTCCGAATTAAATATTGTACATAAAAAAAAAAGAAACTTCTAAATCGACCTAGACTTGTGGTAACTTTCCATCATGAAGAAAAATGAAAAACAGACTTGAACGTTAATCACTGAAACAAATTCTTTCTGTTGTAAAGGTAAAAGGACTTGAAAAAGTCAAGATAGAGGGAAGGACGAATATCGGGGGAAGACGGATTTGTGAAGTAAACAGTCGGCTGGACCGAAGAAATAGTCCGTGAGCGATGTTAAGTTATGTTGGTAAGGCCATGAGTATGCAGCTAATGTAAGGGCCGAAATGTGCTGTATTCGAGAATTAGAAAAAGTGAGAGGTGAAACATTTTGTAAGAAAACGGTCACGAGAAAACAGTGAGTATTACCCAAATGCTTCAGGATGCAGGATGGGAATCTTTGGAAGATTTAAACAAAGGAGAAATTTACTAAATAAGCTCGGAGGAAGCACGTTCACAGATGATGTAGCCGATATTATGTGTAACTGAATTCTGTGAGAGATAGCAAGTTACAGTTCCTCGTAATGTAATAGACTATCCTAAAATTTGACAAGATATCGCATAGCCAGCCATCAGAAAGTTTCCTTCGAACTGATACAGAATATTGATACTTCGGATGATACAGAATGGAGGAAATGAGAATGTGTTCGTCCCACACCAATTGCTGAAACGTACCAAACTATGTGCCCCTGGAAGTAAAAAGAGCGATGCAGAAGTAAAGGAAAGAAGTTATTGGCAAATTATAGAATTACATAGGTAAAGTTGAGAAGAAATTTCCGGAGAAAGTTTCCGGGAAATCGCGAGGCTTCGAGAAGGTGAACAGAAGAGAGTGAATGCAGAACGAGTGAATTATGTTGAATCTGCAGAGGCGCTGACGGTTGCAGCGAAGAGTTGAAATCACCGAGTTGGAAAGCGTTTTCAAGTGAGACAGGAAGTGTTTATTAAGGTGGCCACGGGACAATTGCATCCAAAGTTGCACTACCAGTTTTTCATTCGCTCTGCGGAGCAGTTTTTTCCTCCCATAGCACGAGTCCATCGCGGGCAACACTTAAAACTCTCCGCCCATTGCCTTCCCTTCGCTTATCGCGTTTTTTCATCACTTTGGCTATAGGATCTATTTTTAATGGGTCCTTTACATAATGTTTCGCCCACTCATTGGATTGTGGATCTGACAAATGAATACTCATTCTTGTCTTAGCGAAATAGAGGAAGAGCTCCTCTGATCCGTGACTAAAAGATTCGTGTATAAAAAAATACGTTACTACTATAAAAATATCTCCTAGCTACAGCAATACAACATCACAATGAATCTGTCTTCTATCTTAAAAATACACCAATTCATTCAAAATTTTCCCTAAAATTAATACATTTTCACTATTTAAAAGGCCAATATAAGTCTATGCACAACAAAATTTGCTCTTTAATTTACATTCATAATTATCATACAAGTTTCTTCAGGGTTCCTCGATCACTTAATAGTGTCATTATGTCAAATGTTATTTTTTGGCTAGTGTAACATTACTATGTATCATGTAATATCTCCAGAGGTTAGGTGGAAGAAAGGCAATTCTAGCCGAACCTCGCCGTGAGGGTAAAATAATGTTAATAAATAAGCAAGTATGTATCATATCGATTGTAGCTTAAAATAACGTGTCGTCTTGTAAAAATTGAAAAAGTACTCCTTTTTGCAGAGGTTTTCATCTGAATATGTAGAGGAAGTCGAAGTACAAATTGCCGACTGTCTACTGTTATCTTTTACCGCCCAAACCGAGCTAAGGTCCTCCCTGCTCCGGCCTGCCTAGATAATCCCATATTCATTGCTCTAGGAATGTGGTCTTACCTCCCCACATAAATCAATTCGTATTTAAGGCTACTGAGACCCTCAGAATCCCACGTCGCCCATAACAACCGTGTCTCCTCTCATATTAACCGCACGGAGAGTTTTTCTCTCAGCGCAATACCGTTAGAAAAAAAACGAAAATCGAACCGGGTAGAGGTGGAACTTGTTGTAGTTGGCCCAGACCTGCTCCAGACCCTCGACCCTTGCGGCGGCAGGTCTCTATTCATTCTCTATACTTTTTCAAACCGGTGTCAGAAGGATTTTTTGCTCCTCCTTACATCCTCTTATTGACAGTTGTAGTTTTGAGTGCGGTTTGCCCCTTGGAATTTTCGATTCTCAAAAGAGGTTGCAATTGCCAGGAAAGTGCACGGTGGAAGTCGGACCGAAAGAAAATGCACGAGCACCTCGCAAAATTAATAATCAAGCAATCGGCAGGTCGCAAATATTTTTATCTATTGCCGGTAAAAAAACGGGTTAACTTGTCTTATCTACGTAACATGTGAATAATCTGAGATATCTCCAGTTAGTATTACGGAACAAAATGTATACAGAACAGAGCGCATTTCGAGACGGGTTTTAGTACCTATCGATTCAACTTTAAAATGCCTTTTATGAAAATTGGTAGTAGTAGTATTGTTAAAGTGCTTCCACAGCTTAGGTCATTTCGCACATAGGATCCCACCGGGAATCGAACCCGGGACCGCTTTCACCGAAGTCGACTCTTATGAAAATTCATCAATCTCAAGATTTTGATGGATCGCTAATGACATCATATGCAAAAAGCATTAATTCTTTCTGGCATAACTTTTGGTAGGTCTCCATAACGTAAAGAATTTACTCTATATTTTTATGTTTTACGTTATGTAAAATATAAATAATTATGTTATAGAAAGTTTTTGAGTGTATTTATCCTCGCATGTATGTGTCTTTTGTTGTACGTCATCATCAGCGCTCGCCTAAATTTGAGAAACCATTATTTCCACCCTAACCAAACTTTAAAATTCATTAAATAAGCAATATTTTCTTTGATAAAATTAAATTTAAGATGTCAGCCTATGCAATCAAGACATAAGCCATAAGGAATTTCTATTTCTCCGTCCTTACCATTATATTCAGTCTTCGGCCCTATACTGCGAAAAATTTGATAATATAATTGGTAAATGTTTCTAATTTGAATGTTTCACCTTCACAACCTCAGTCACTGTTGATGTCGCCTTTCTTAAGAAGACAAGGAGAAGATTGGTCGATTGCCAATGCGTTCTAAACTGTTACTTATGCAGGTAGATTACAAATTAATAAAATAACAATCATACACTATCATATTCATAACAATAAGATCTCATCTTCTACTGTCTTTCATTTTTAGACTTGAAATGTCGATACTGATTCTGGAGCGGAACTTTGAGCATATGAAACAAAGAAGTCGAGAGTTTGCCGATGTTCTGCCTTTTGGAATGTATCATTTTGTGTTACACAAAATTTTGCTTCGATAAACGCCTCTTTCCCTACCGAGATACGACTGCTCGCATTTGACATAATGCAATTCTTCGTCAATCATGATCTAATGACGCCCACCTTTCGACCTCCTAAAGAAAACTAGAAATTTCTCTCCGAAGATTGTCAAGTAGAAGAAAATGTTTCTCGGCCTATCGGTTTGCCTCTAACGAACCGAGCTAATTTAGGAACATACATAAGATGCGTTTATTAAGATAAAATAGCTAAAATTAATACTTCAAACTTCATGTTACGCAAATTATTGAGTAAAAATGAACTGACAGCAAGTACTTCGACTTACGAATTAGCTCTAATGATGAGGGAAAAATCATGTCCAAGCCGCCGAATGCCAACGCTTGGAGTGCATCTGATAACAAGAGAAAGTTGTCAAATATTTCAGGCATTTATATTTAAATTCAACATGTACCAAAATCTTGATGTAAAATGGGAGAATATGATAAGGAATTGAATGAATTTAAGAAATCTTCTGCATAGAAATCTGTTCTTCCTGTAATGTATTGAACTCATGACTAAGTGGAATTTGAGAGTGGGTGAGTTGGCTACATTTATACTGATTTGCTTAAGGTTTACCGATAAAATAGTCAAAGCGTAAAGATAAAAATACTTATGTACTCCAGAAGCATCCGTTTGTTACGTAATTTAAATTATTCGAGGATTGGTAGTTTTTGTACGCTGAGGTCATTTCACATATATGGGCCCCTACCGGAAACAGAACCCGGGACCGCTTTTACCCATGACGTACGTGCTACCCACTTGGCTATTCGAAATCCCGAATTTCTCGAGTTTACTTTAACATTCTTTTTATATTTTCGGAGTAATAATACTGCGTCCGTTATCAACCTTTTACAGCTAAATAAGTTTAAGTAGCATGGCAGGAATTGAAACATTCAGTTACCCTTTCATAGCAATAATTAAGCATAAGCTACGATGAAGATCGGAATATTTGGATCTGGAATATTTTCTCTCTATATAAGAAAAAATGTGGAATATTTATAATCGCGTCCAACACCAACAGAATAAAGTTGTCCGTTATATACAATTTTTTTCATTGCAGTTATTGCGCAAAAAAAGTAATTCTGAATATTGCAGCTAAAAAAATTATCAAATATTCAATGAGGTATAAAAGTTACGAAGGTAAAAGCATATTATGTTTAAAATTACGTATATAACATATTTGATAATATAGTATCAGTTGTATCTTCAAATGTCTTAGAAAAGTTTTATAATATCTTCCTATACTATCTTAGATTCAATTAAATGTAAAGGGTATGACATGTGGTAGGGGTTACCTATTGTGTATAGATCATCTTTTTAAATAATTATGTGATTAAGCTGCCACTAAACTTCAACAGTCTAACAACCGCCGAAATGTATAAATAAATAAATACCGTGGAGACTTAGAATCACTTGAATGTCAAATTTTATGACACCTTTTTATGCATTTTTATGTAATCTTCGAAATAAATTATAAATGTTCGCTTAAAGTCCATTTAAGTTGTAAATATTTTCTTCTCAGTCACAAGTTAAAGATGATTAGGAATATTACTAGTAAACCACAGGCAAGAACGGACAATTTTTCAGAATTTATTTTTCAGAATTTATTTTTAAGAATATATTTTTATGTTTTTGCAGTCTAAACGAGGGTCTATTTAACTTATATTTGGACAAATATGTCTTAAAACTAACAAATAAGAAGTTATGTGTGTCTTTAAAAGCCTCCGGATTAAGTCCGAGCGTTCATTCGCCGATCTTTTATATTTTGGTCACAAACGATCAGAGTACTCCTGGAGGGAAAGATGAAAAAAGGGGATAAATTATATCCTCAAGGCTTTTTGAAAGCGCTTTCACTTCATCTTGATTACCGTAAATTCTAAAAAAAACGGTCACTTATTAAAAAAAAACCAAAACTCTTCCGTTTTTTTTCCAGAAACCTTTAGCAACATTAGGGAACCGTCGGCGAAAAAATAAAAAAATCCGAAGGCTATGAAAACGCCTCTCTAAAAAAAAAGAGAATCGCAAACACACGTACATGCGCGCACACACGCACGCACGATCGCGGCACCATCTCTCGGGCGAGGCCTGCATTCGTTTCATATATTTATTATATATTTTTTCGTCGGAGAGAGATTCCTGAGGAAATATTTGCTCGTTCGTTTTTGGGGGCCGACGGAGGAGAGCCAAGTTATATCGAATGAGCTCCCAGATATGGGCTAAAAACGAAAAAATAAACAGGGAGAGGAAGAAGTCTGGGTGTGGGAGGGGATGCGAGGGAACGGGCACCGACGGAATTTCGCACTAAATGGGATAAAAAAATAATTGTGCACTTGGAACGTCCAATGAGCACATACGGCAAGGCTTGTGACCGCATGAAAGATAGCACTAGTATGTGCATGCATTTTCGTTTGCCGATGCAGTTTCGTTTCGGAGAACGTGCTCGGAGGAAAGGAGGAAGGGTGGAAAAAACACGTTGGGGATGGGGAGGGAGGAGCCGGAGTGCCACGCCCTCTCTGTACAGAAGAGGAATGGAGTGGCTTTTGGTGGAGAATATTGCTTTGGTGGAAGGGGGAAGTGGGATGGACCGAATCGGACGCCAAGGAGATCCCAATACCTCGGGAATTTTTCGTCCGAGTTTCCTCTCGCTTTCGTGCGGGAAAATCGGCATCCGAGCGGCGCGGCGCGCGATACCGCTCCTTCGCGACCCTCTCGGCACCCGTCCGCCCGTCTCTCGCGGAAAAGTGCGGATAATAAAGACGGCGGATAATACGGAATGATTCATAAACCTACTATATTAAACTAATGTATCCCTATTTTAATAAACGCTATACATGTCGAAATCTTCGGAGAAACAATTCTGTCCCTAGATTCCTCTTAGATATTCAACTCAACTCAACCGATTTCTTAAGCGCCTAGTATTGCTGAGAAGTTGTAAGCCCTTCAGCTCTTATTTTAGTAAATTTCTTTCTCATTACTGCTCATCATGAATACTATGATGGGGCTGCATAGTTTATTTTTCCATTTCATGGTTGAAAATAATTGCAGTTTCTATTAGAATCTCTAACTCTACCTCGATTTTGCGGTAGTTCTCCGTTAGAGAATAAAGAAAAAGGGAAGAAACACTTCTAACGATGCCACAATATTTTGTACGGGTTCAACCCTTACGGTTATAATCAGACTGATTACTAAATGTGTCAAATTATTACCTAAATGTATTAAATTATTGATAAATAGTGAATGATGATGAACGTTTTTTCTTATTTCATAACGAAGATATACTCAATCTAAGAAACTTTCAGTTCCAATTTTCTCAAGGAAAATAAATAGGAAAACTACGCTAACAGTTAATACATGATCAGCAAACACAGGCCTCCACTATAAGAGGATCCAAGCCTTAGTATTTTCAACGGCGACTAGCACGCATAGTACGCCTCATTGGAGGTTGTCCGATGTAATTGCTCTATTTTAAAGCGTATAAAAGTATTCCGCGGTCTGAAGTAAGCTTATATCAACATTACGCATAAATGAGAAACTCATGTAAATGCAACGAATTGACAGAAAGAACGAAGCTGGTAATGTTTCATTAAGTCAAGAAACTGCACATCCTTGAAAAAGTCCTATTATATTTGTTTTGATGCTGTATTACTCCATACATATCTTCCATTCCAGTGTCAACAATTGAATTACATAATTAAGTGTCCTCCTGACCTATATATTTAATCAATACCCGCATATAATCAATTCCCAATCACCCTTCAATAAAAGTCTCTTCAGGTACGCCATTATATGTAGTAATAGTTGACCCTGTCACTTTCATTGGAGTAACGACATTGAAAGAATTTGGCTTATTTTTTGATAAATTTCAATTCCATGCTAAATTTATTTGTATTGGAAAAAATTATGATAACTTTATTCCGTTTGTAGAAGCAGGGTGAGTAATGAATGGCTGTAATAATTTCACTTCCTCTCAAATATTCTGTTCCTGAACATTTTCTTACGAACCATAATTTTCACACTAAATGATTTGCTTAGTAAATTCCTTTAGTCGAAAAGAAAAATGAATTCTAGAGCTCATGAGCCAATTTTTGCCTCGGAGAACTCGGACGCTGAAACGAAAGGCTGGTCTCTCATAGGCATGACCAATATCTTTATAATCTTTCCTTTATAATTAATACTTCACTCGATATATACCGCATTTTTGACTCGCACACATGTTTGCAAAGAACTAAAAATGATAGCGATACCTTGATCTGCGGCTTTCCTCGAGTTTGCCTGCGATTTCCAATAAAAGTTTTACAATAATGCACCACAAGGCCATTAATTCGAAGATTATTTTTTTTCCTAAAATAGCCGTGTGCGTGAGACTAAATTAATACCTCCTGAACAATTTTCTCTATTTTCTTTCAAAATTATGTGCCAAAAAAATTATTGCCGACCAGTACTGCTTTGGAATAGTTTTATGTTGCAATGTTTCTGATTTCCTTCGCTCAAATGACGAGTTTTATGTTTCCAAGCTTCTATACAATTCGTAATATGCAAAAATATTAATGAAATAGTCAAAAAAAGCTGAAGCTTTCAAGTGTTTTAAAAGTTTGTGAATGCTGGAAAAATAATTTGGGTGGCACTTAAACAGTATTACGCGGTCGCCTAGACGCGTATCTTAGAGGAACCCTTTTATTATGCTCCATAATAGCTCCAGACGTTTTCTTTACCTTAGAAATACGCCTTAAATACTCTTTTATGTTTTTGAAGCAGAGAAGTTCGAGGAAAAAAATCCAAAATTAACATCGATGCAATATTACGCATCGGTATTAATTGTCATTTTAGGACGCCATTAAACATGAGCAGCGGCCGTCTTCCTCGAAAACGGCGTCTCTTAGAGGGGCAAATGCGCTCGGCTGCCTCAAAACAATAGCACCACGTTGCGCGGAATTCGACGGCGTTTATGTACATACGATATTCGGGTAAATAAACAACGAATGGCAAAATTAAGGAGCGGTGAATTTGAAATCGCGAGGTAAAATAATCAGAAATGATTTCGCCTTCGGGCTCCCCACCTTCATTAGTCCTTAGTTGCGAGGTATCGGAGAGAGGGTAAGAGGGGAGGGGGGGCGTGGTGCAGTGGAGGGGGGAGGGGCGGGATTTCCGCACCAAGGGGGAGGCTACTGAAAAAATACTGCCAAAATTGTCGCTCGTTTTCCTCCGTTCCTTGTTGAAATATTCCGGATGGATTAGGCTTCCTCCTCCATTCCTCGGACAAAAGGCCCGTACTTGGAAATGGATGTTCCCCTCTCCCGGACATAGTCCCGAAAAAACTCACTGCTAACCTGTAGTAATAGTTTGGATCGTAAACCCTCGGGCATTTTTTATATCGCGATCCTTTTCAAGGTAAGACGTTTGTTTTTCCATCTGTCCCCTCCTCGGCCCCCCATTATAATCCCGGGAAATTTTAATTACATCTCTCTCCGAAAGGGAATTCGGATCCTTTTTATGAAAGGGAAAATAATGGCTTTTTTTCGCCGCTCGTTTTTTTCCGTTCGCGCTCCGAAGAGAGAGAGTCTCTCTTTTTATTTCGCCATTTATTGGTTCTGAAGTTTGATCAAATGCTGCACCTGCTATTGCATTTTTGTCATTTTTCATCGCAATTAGAATTTGAGCCCGATTTTTATTTCGTTTTTATTCCGAGGCGGTCGTAATATATGCATTTTTCATTTCTTGCGGTGGAATAGCCGTTTTCTCCCTTCAAATATTTCACGTGAATGAAGACTCGTGATTCGGAGATAATTTTTGTTTCTGTAATTCCCAGCGGTACTTTTTTATGCTTTAATTATGCCAGTGTTTAGGGAGGGAGAGTTGCATATCTTACAGTGTTTTTTTTTTCTAAAATACTTTTAAGTTTCTTTGGATAAGAAAGTGTATCATTAAGATGACGTCGAGATGCATATGTTTTCGAAGCGAAAATTACGAACGTGTTTATAGTTCAAAATCGCGCTTAATCTTGGTCTAAATTTCAATAGCTCTACCTTTTTATAGACGACTTAATTTGTAACACGAGAAAATATATTTTCATACCTATAAACATATTACTCGATTAATAATTATTTTAGACGAACTAGTTCGGGGTTGGGTTGGATCAGCTAGATACTAGAGCAATCACGTTTATTTTCTAATAGCTTGTCCTTTAGGTTGTTGATTATTTAGATTAATTTACGATGCAGTTAATTGTCAAGATAACCAAAAAAGTCAAGCATGCAACAGTGGCATTTGAAGCGATTGGAGTATTCCAATATTCTTTTGTTTGCGGATATTCAATTTTAAAATAAAGCATTGAATTCTTGATGACACTTAAGAATTGAGACCCCAACAATTTTTAATATAAATATGGAAGCATTCAAAATGTTCTTGCTTTCGAGTATTTAGTTATTAATTAAAGTGATTTTCAGAAAGTGTATATTCTCAGAGAGACTACTAAAATAAACTTAAGACTAGCAAGGAAAGTTTTCTTTCGATGTTTTATGAGTCGTGAGAGAGGAAAACATTTTGTCATCGTTCTTATCATTTCATATAAATATTTACATGCAAAATAAAGTAAATAATCAAATACTCGAGTTAAAGATAATAAATGAAATTATTTCGCATTAGCAGTGTATATAAAAATATTATCTATGATAGCAGAAAGGCCTCCATTTTTCAGTGCTTCAATGCGAAGGTATTTTAATTATACATTCTTCACATCCGCAATGTTTTGTCTGAAGCATTTTCCGATAAACATAAGATTAATACAAAAATAAAGCCATTAATGAATTTATTTGGAATATTTTGAATATATTTGGTAAACAAGACGAAGTTCATGAATAACTCATGTAATTTTTTATGTCAGTTTTTTAAAGATTGCAAAATGAACTATCCATTTAACTATGTAAGACTATATATGCTTTTCATTGTTAATAGCCCCAAATGTTCGTGAAGATTCTTATCCTAAAGTAGAAAAAACAATTTCAGGGATCATATCCGTCAAGCTATCATCTAAAAGCTTTGCTTCGTGACTTTACCCAGTTACTTTTCTCTTTTGCCCTTCTCCAATCTACAATTCTATTTGTTTGGATACAGTTAATGCATTTTCTCGTAGGTTATTCCAGGTTCCCTTTCCAGGTTTTTTCTAAGACTTTTCTTTCTAATAATACAAAAATCATACTGCTATTTCTTCGGATAGTAGCCAAGAATATAAGTTATTTTTTTACAATGTATTCTTATCAGTTGTGTCCCGTCATCTACTTATTTCGATCCTGAAATATTTTTTTTATTTTCATCAGACTGATTTTAAGCATTATTCTACATATCCTCATCACTACCTTTTCTAGACGAGGTTTCTTTTCTTCTCTATGGTGCAATATTAACTTCCTAAGAGCAGAGTATACAAGAGGAATAATTTTGTAAAATAACATTTAATGAATACTTATTCGATTTTCACCCTAATTACTCCTATTATTACAAAAAACTATCAATTGCAGGCTACACTTTTCTTTAAACTTGTCTGTGAAATTAACTAGATATTTTTATAGCTGAGATTCTGCAGTTTAATCTTAACGCATCGCCTCGATTGCAGTTCTTACTTTTATTCTAAGTGTAACCAATCAATTCAAAATGTTTTTTTAAGACTGATCAATCACTTAGAAATGCTTTAGATACTGCAAAAATACTTATTAAAAACTAGGATCTGGGACTTTCAAGCTGAATATATGCGGTAGAGCTTCTCAACCACTACCCTCCGATCGGTCATAAAGTTGACAATTTCGCGCGTTACAGGATGGGTTGTCTCCATCTTCGATAATTAAAATATACTTCATAAGTTTACGATTCAAAGACACCGAATCCTGAGTAAATTACACGATCAGGAACCAAGATCATTTCAGAAAACTTAGGGAATAGTAGTAATTTGGACAAAGGCAACACTAAATTAGGTTCGGTTTTATTTTCTGCACATGATGGAAACTTGATTAAATATCTCAGATACGCAGTATATTTTTTGGCAGATACTAAATCGTATCCTTTGATCACTAGGGATTGTTTTATTTTGACTTTTTAAACGTTTCCCTCTACTTCGTTTTCTCTCCCGAAAGTAATGTATCATTATGGTTAGTTTATAGGATTCAAAATTTATATTTCCTTCCGTTATATAAGCTAGAAAGAGCGGTTGCAATATTCAGAGAGTTTTATTAAGGAAACCTATGAAATATTCCTAGGATAGAGACAGTGAAAAATCAAGAAAATAGGAGAAAAACAAAAAAGTTTGCAGTTTAATATACTTTGACATGTTTTCCGTCTTAAATATTCCGCATATCCGATGTTAAAATTGCGATGTTATGCTAAGATCATCACCACTAACTTCCCTATCTGAAATCCATTTCTTTACTTGTTTATCGAATATTGGGCCGGAAACACAAACACTAACTTTAGAATGCTGAAAATTAAGACAATCATAGCAAGAAAGGAAAAAATACCTTTGACATTAGAACGTTGATAGAAGACTTAACTGTGTGCCCTACTTATATAATATTATTTTCATATCCATAAGAAAAGTTATAGTTTATTTTCATATTGTTACATATGTACTACTACATGAACTATTAATATATCTCTCCTAAAGCAAATAGACAATTTCTGAATTCGAGGAAAAATTACAAGTTTGTATACCTTAGAAAACTTTGCAAAAATCAGTTCGTCTGAGGACCAGAATTTATTTGCCCATTTGTTATACGATTCCCACGCAGATAACCACATAGTCTGGTGGTGACATTAAATATACACCACATAAAACAACTAACTTAAACAATATTATAAAGTGTTACAATTACAAATACAAATTATAAAACAAACCTGTCGAACAGACAAAATAGTTTGCAAAATACTAATTTCCTATCGAATCAGCTATAGATTGCTAATCAACAACTACAGTCAGCATGCACAAATAGCAATCAACTCAATTCCTAAAACGCTTTACATATACAAAATATCGGTACGTAAATAATAACACCAACCAACTACAATAATTTACAATACTATACCTACTTACTCATGCCATTATAATAACTTTTAATTAGTACTTGGAATCTGATGATTAGAAGATATCAATCGCAACGCAAGAATATGAATTATACCAGGTAGAATAATTTTAGACAAAAAATTAACAGGAATGAGAAGAAAATAATAAAACCATAAAACCGATATTGCAAACTGTAAGAAATAGTAGGGATATATGTTCGATTATAAGGAAGATAAGTATAGTATCTGTTAAAGTGGCATCCAATAAAGAAGGTAATAAGAAAATTAGTTAGACGAAGGAACTGAATAGAATAGATCAGCTGATAATAAAAAGAAATCTTTCATGGAAAGGCATCCGTAGAAAACTTGGTAAAACTGACGGTTCAAATCAAAATTACTTCCCTGTAGGAAGAAATGAGATCAGCTGCGATGACTATTCAGAATTGCTTATTTTAATATCTATCGCTACTCATCTATTGATTTGGCTACAGTTTAAAAGCATATCAATGTTCGCTACGATTCGCTATTTTATCTTTCGTTTCTTATTAGGGAGTATATTTTTCGTATTTCCTTTGTTTTAGTCACAATGACTGCCATAGTAAGTCCAGCGTGGAACTAAAATGAATTTCGCCGAAAAGGCTCGAAATATTATACTATCGGACAGTTTCTTGTAGTGGCTATGTTATGTTTAGTTTAAATACTCTGCAGCGGTTATTAATTAATTTTTAAAAAGTGTATTTGAATTTGAGATAATTTTGAGGATTTTTTTATCTCTAACCGCGTAAAAACTTGTTTTGTTCAGACATGATCTGCGGTAGGAAAAATATTTCACTAAATAGAATTTAGCATTGCCCTTAATTTTTCATAACAACTGTAAGAGGGGATATATTTGTAAAGTTTGGAGTGAAAATTGTAGCCAGTTTTAGATAAATTGGAGCAATCGGCTGATAATAACAGAACGACCAGAATTTTTTCAGAGGAATCATCTTCGGAGAAACATAAAAAATACAGGATTGATATTGTTTAGTGATTCAGGTAAAATTTTGAATTGATGAGATAATTGGCAATTAGAGATTAACCTAAATAATTCTTAAGTCGTGCACTTTTCGAAAGGAAATTTCTGGCAGATGAATATCCATTTTTCTCGCTAGGGATAAACTGAATAACTGTTGAAAGAGATACAAAAACGACTTTTAAACGTTATCTTACTTGTTCCTTACTTTGACTTCCCTTTCATCATGAGATCTACCACAAGGTTGAGGCCGGAATAGTGGATTTTGTTAATATTTGTTCTCTCGATGAAATTATACCCGCCAATACTTTATCATGGGGTACCCAAATTCGTAACATTCATGTACGGGTCCTTAAAAATCGCAACTTCATTAATTGGACATCGTCAGTCGGAGCGAAGAAAAAGTCCTTGAACATTGCACCATGACATACCGACAGCCCATGTTGAATACACAGTCAAAGTTATGAGACTCTGCCGACATAAGTAGTATTTGTGAACTAAAAAAGGTACAGCGGTGTCTCCAGGTCAGGACTTATGAAAAGTCGATATTTACCAAAATTATATGATAAAGAATCAAAACCTATATTGAAATTCCTTTATATATCCTATATCACTATCTTTTTAGATCGTTTCCTTATTTATGGTGATCAGATGACAATTCATGGAAATAATTACGATCGACGGCAGCTTCAAAAATTCATTAATTCATTAAAATATTGGCAACCGACTAGGAAAACTGTTTAGATCAAACATTCCCTGCAACGCTCCAAAAGTTTAATTCCATGGAACATATTTTTTGGTAGATACAGATATTCACAATTCTAATATAAATATTGGTCCAAAACTCACTATCATATACAAGTTGCAGAATCCTAGAAATTGTAGAATCCTAGGAAATATAGATGGGAACCAGTTTAGGTAATGTACGAGGAATAAAGCGAAGGATACAATAGAATTAATAGAGCATTTGTAAAAGGGATAAAAACTATGAGGAACGAATGAGTTTCGTTGAATGAAAGAAGGAATTCATAGATTGCACCGCGGGGATAGTGAGGGAAGTGTTTCAAATGGAAAGGTAGATTGCTAAGAAATCATTAAATCAATAATATTGATAAAATATAAAAATATAAATATAGGTTATATCTGAGTATTAGAAGGAATACATGAATCAAGTATTGAACCTAAAAAATGGAGTACATATCGGGATGAATCGCAGCAACTCGGGAAGGAATCTAAAGAAAATCGTACACGGACTCGTAGGCCAAGTGACGGATAAGACAAAATGCTCAGTAGACTAAAGTGGTTAGGAAAAGTAGAATTAAAAAAATAGAGTAGAAAATGGATAAATGCTCATGGTTTTGTTAACGGCATTTAGCTTTGCTCTTTCTCTTCTTCGTATTAAGTAAAGAAAGATAAGACTTTATATTAATAAGTATATCTTTATCTTAAGTAGAACTGTACCTCTAAGGCATTAAATTCAATTTTAAGTTCATTATTTTTCGATAATGTTAACGGTCAAAAGGGAAACACTACAGCCGAAGTAATAAGAGTGTTAAGAAATCAGTAGTCAACGGGCCAAGAAATGAACGTTTTCGGCTAACTTACAAATACTTTTGTCCTTCCCTGAACAAATCTCTAAAGATTATAAGGAATTAAAATGTATCAAAATTGAACACGATTGGCAAATACAATACGAGGAAGGTTTGCTTGACATATTGTGTAAAACGTCTTGTATCGGGGTTTTTGTAAACTATTTGATCATATAATTCAAATGCAAATTTGTCTATTGCTTACTGCACTCTCTAAACTATCCTCACTTAATTTGAATGTCTTTCCTTTACCCATGGCCGGTCTTTCCCTTTTTAGGAAACCTTTTTGCGAAGTGTACCTACATTCCATTGATGGAATATACACTTGTATTATGTACGTGGGGAAAATATTGTTATCAATGATATTATTTAAACTGAGAACTACTCTTTCGGTACTTTTTGCTATTAAGTAGTACATGCACGAGGGATGGGAATTCTACAATTGTAAAATGAGATCCAAAGCTTAAGTGGTTTATAATAGATATATAGGATCACTTGAAGTAGTCAAATAGATTAATACCACCGAAAGAAGATAGCGGAAATGATACTTATGAAGAAACATTGCACGTATATAGCAAAATAGTAGAACACGATTGTACGGGGCAGAGACATTGACGGCAAGGAAATATGGACATATCCTTGAAAGTTCTATGTAATAGAGAAGATAGAAGGAGATGAAGTGGTGACATCGGAAATGGGAAAGTTTTTTAAAGAATTGTCAAGAGTTGGATAGTAATGAGAATGACAGGGAAAAAAGGAGCAGGATGGGCAGGTGAGTAACTATCTAAGAAAAAAGTTCATGATAAAAGGGGTTGCTGGAGTGGTTACTAATAAATGAGTTTAGAAGAAATTATAAAACGGGATTTTATTTCATTATACAGGATCTCAAAAGGAAGTAGAGAAAGTCAAAAACATGGTATTTGTTAAATTCATACACCGACTGTCGTTGAAATTTAAATAAACTTAACTGATAATAAACGTTGAGTTATAAATTCTAAAGAATACTATTCTACCGTGTTGTTAGGAGGATCTTACGGAAAATCCGTGGAATAACTACTTGAATAAACAGAAAAGCATTGAGAAACGTTATATGAAGGACAACAGTGATAAAAATACGAGTATGTAATTCAATTTTAGCCATCCATCGGTAATAGTAGATCTAAAAGAAACAGATTATGTTTTTATTTCTGTCAATTTTTTCGTTTCATTCTATATATGTGTATTTGTAGGCTAAACTATTAGTTATACGATTTTCAGGAAATCGTGGATCCAAATCGTTAGGAAAAATCTAAGAAGGCCCTTAGGTAACGAGTGTTTTAACCCAAAAATTCTCAAATTCGTTATTATTCTATAAGTATGAATTGTGGCATTTCTTAATTATTAATTTCATGCCTAACCGGAGAAAAATTTTCAGTGATCCACGAAAGAGGTTAAGAAACTATCTTTTACGTTAATGTTACATAATTTTCTTCGAATATAAACTACTAAATATTAAATAAGAGATTCTCCAACGGGTATGCGTGTGAAATATCATTTGTGAGGGTTGTATGAGGCATGAAATTTCAATCAAAGACTTTCCGTATACGGATCTGAAAGGCAAACAATAAAAAGGTCGCGTGAATGTTACTGCGGACTTATCATTTTTATCAAACAGTTTCATCTTTGCATCCTTCCTTTTGTCTTTCAATTTTTAAGGATGCACCAAGCATATCCGTATACTAATGGGAAAAAATAGTTATATAAAAATAATTTTTAACTGCCGAGGACAAAAATACGATGGTTAATTAAAAAGGGTCCTGTGAGGATGTATTCAAATGCCATTGCAAAAAACTACTGCATCATACCATATCATACTACTATCAATTTAAATCGAGTATTATCGGAAATTGAATTAGGTGTGATTATATTATTTGACATCGTTTTAATCTTCGTCTTCTTTTCAAATTAATCAAATTTTTGGCATAAACTTGGAATTGACATACTCTCGATGTTCCATATTCATTTTCTTCATCTACATGATTACCATGGATTCCGCCTTTCCGCGCGTGGCAGCTGGATTTTATATTAGAAAATTTGCTGATTCTCTATCATTATATACCTTAGTGCCCTACATATTACGTTAAACCTTTTTACTCTCTTACTTTTACAGAAAAATTGTCAAACTACAGCAAGAATTTTATAGGAGTTGTTAAAATCGATCGGGAAATCTATTAATCCTTTCTTTTGAGCAAATATGTTGATTAAGAATTATTGACTTTGCTCTCATTTTACTTTCCTTCTTTTTACTACTTCTTCTCACGTAACTCCTTTTTTCTCCAAGAGAGAATATTCCTTTCCTTTGGAGAAAGGACTTTCAGTCTTTGTTTCACACATCTTAACAACATTTGCCCCCTTCCCCTTTTACTATACTTCGAAGGTTTGCGTTGGTTCGCCTAATGATAATGCTATGCATTGAAACCTGATTCGTGTGTGTGTATTCTAAGTTGGCATATGTTGTGCCATAGTATAATTAAAATTCTTAGTCCAACTAATTGTGTTCCCATTTTCGTCAATATGGGTTCTTATTCATGGGATCACTGTGAAGATTAATTGCGGCTTTCACTTTTACAAAGACGTTTACATTATAATGGAATGAATGTTTGAAGGAATGACGTTTTTTAAATATAGCGAGGGAATGAAAAATTTGATGATTTTACGGATAAAATTGTATACACGACCGATTTCGCAAAGAAGACCTAAGCTTGCATACGAAACTAATCGTGTGTTTAATTATAGGACGAAAATTACTAAGCTCTCATTTCCTTATTTAAAAGTTTGCATTTATAAGCAACGGCATTTTCCATATCAAAAATAGCCATTCAAAGACTGAGCGGTGATGTGGAATATCGAGAAATATATTCGTTGTGAAGGAGCCATCGATAAACCTATTGCTTTTCAGTGCGCTTAATTTCGTTTTTAGTAATATTGGAGGTGTTCTTTCCAACCCTTTTTTGCGTTGAGTGGATCAGACATTTTTGCTAAGTATGAAAAATACGTCCCCGCATATTTAGGGTGATTCAGGAAACGGCAACTTAATTCGCCGTTGCGCCAATCGCCTTCTTCTGTTTGCAAGATAAAATAAATTAAGATCAAACATCCAATTTTCTACTAAACAAGAAGAAGAGTGTTAGCACGTGCACCTACAAAAATTACCGGCCCTTTCAAACTTTTCTTATGCCTGTTACTTTTTGAGATTTGCACAAAACCTTGCAAGGAAACCGTATCATTTACTTTCATGAAAATGAGACTGAATAAGTATAACCACTTAAAAGAAATTCAGTAATAGATATTAGGGAAATTAACGTTTGAAATACTGTGCTTGTGTACACTGTGCACCTTATTTAATATTGAAATAAAGAGTACAACAACTTAACTTTGAATGAAATCCTACGTATACAACCCCATAGGTTCCCTATATTTCTTTCCATAACCTTAAATTCAGAAAGCGTTCAGAAGGATTTCTCCTAAAATGGAAAACTTTTCATCGAATAATCTTGGTTGATAATTTTGCCTCCAAAATTTACTAAACATAAGGATACAATTAATTATTTTTAATTCAGAAATGTAAAAACGATTAAAGTACCTAATGCATACCCAAGCATATACCATATCCATTATTCTAAACGAAATTGTGCTGTGTACATGGTACAGTGCATTACATAAAATTACGTAAACTCCAATTTATAACTGTATTTAGGTTAACGACGGTAATCCGTTCGAAGACTGTAGTTAACCAAAACGTCGTTATCCAAGGCGCGATATTCCTCATCCAGTCCTCATGTCAAATATGCATATTAAACTCATTAAATGCCATTAAAATAAGGTACATAAAATTTATTAAAATTTTCAATAAAGAAATTACCATTCCTAACATGAAGAGTCAGAAAATAAGTTTTTAACTGTCAATCTTCAGAAGGTGTCGTTAACCGAGACATTTGTTGATCATAACCTTTCTTCGTTAACCTCGTACGTCGTTAACTAAGGCCGTCGTTAACTAAGATACAACAGTACATTTATGGATCTAAAAAAATTAATAACTCTTAAAAGTAGTTATTCCTATGAATAATTACTCGAGTGATCTCTTAGTATTAAAGTTAGATTAATGAACGTAATGAACTGATACACTTTCTAATAATCTGTTATTCTCTTTCATCGCAAATCTCTCATCCGGAGAAGATTTCTCAAGCGGGATTCTCGGTTAATGTCTTGGAACTTTCGCTTTTTCTGCAGGCGTAGTCATGGACGCGTGGAAAAACGCTTTCATTTTGTGGAAATGGGGATTTTGTTCGAGGAAATCGAGAGTAGCGCTTTCCTTTCTTTTCCATAGTTCTATTTGCGTCCCCCGATACACTTGGACGGCGGCTGAAATTGCCGCTCTTATCTGCACAAGAACGAGAAATCCGAAATGAGAGTATTTTCCCACGTGTGCTTAACATCAACGCAATTTCGGAACCAATCGGTGGCTGACAACAAAAATCCTCGAATTGCTTTTCATTCCTAAAAAAAGAGATTTTCGAACCGAGATGCCATTGCCATAGAATTTAACCAACGAATTACTCTTCGATAAATAATTTTAGCCGGCCAAGAAGCTGAGATATTTCATTAAATAAAATTCACCAACAATTTTCATTGAGATTATTATTTCTTCAACAGTTTTCACATTCGTGTCAAGGTTTCGCCACACAGTGGATCCTTAGCATAACTTCTTAACACCTTAACATTAACTTCTTTCTATACATACCTTAACACTATTTAGACATTCTTCCTGACACCTTTATTTATAAGTTAAGCTCTCGTAGAGCATATAAATCGTTAATTATTATAGCTCCTCTTCATTGTGCTTTCTAACGACCTTACAATAGAAAAATGACTGATACTTCATTAAGTGAATGATACTTTATTTAGTCTCATACATATTTGTGAAAAGATGAAATTCTATCTTGAATTAGCGACATTACGCCTGTAGCAAAGAAGTAGTATATGACTACATTCGAAAGAACCTAAAATATTTTCTTGTTGCTTTGTGCATATTTTTTATTTATACTATAGATTCGTATGTGAATATATCTATATAGAGTTTTGGGTTCTTAAGTATAATTACCTGGATCCTACATGATAGCGTATCATAGCCCCGAGTCCATGTTTTGATGTGATATCCTCTCCGATGCCTTACGGAGAATAAACTCCACAATGTTATCAATCTGTTCCCGTCACACAGAATTGTCACCTTCACAGCTAATTTCTTTTTAGCCGTCCCTCCTCTATTTACTGTTTAAATTCCATCTGAATATAAGATGGGCTCCATATTATATTCAGACGTATTTCTCAGAAGGTAGCGAAAAATAATAAAAATACACATTTACTGAATGCCTTGTCTCCGTATTAACGTAAAAAATCTCTCTCACATCTCCACTACGATTGGAGATAATTGTACAATGTGTTTCATAATCAGTTGTGACTTGTAGTAAACACTGACTACTAAATACCACTGGCCACTAGCCTTACTTAAACAGCTGTTGTAAGCTAATTAGGTTGACTGTAATAAGTATAATATCCCAATTGAGAATATTTGCTAACTACAAAAGAACTAAATAAAAAGACAAAATCTGAGGAAAAGATCTCTATTTGTGTATGTCCTTATAAATATTTCAAAGGAAACAAAGATAAATTTCCATCGCCTAAAGGAAAATTAAGGGATTGGTTGTTAAGCTTGAGGTGCTTGATGCATTTCTGAATTAATTAAATGAGTTCATTGACATTGCCACTGAGAGATAAGTACAATATACTTGTAACCTTCAACTTGAAGTTTTTTAATAAGTTGAAACCAATTAATTCTGCCATTATGAATACGATGTAATTTATTATTACGATTCCAGAAAATAGTGTACCGCTTTATGAGTATACTGAGATTATGTGATATTTCCTGCGTTAGTATTCCTAGAATATTTCTTAATCCTGAAATGTATTTTATTATTCATTATTTACGTAAACTGCAGCAATTAGACGAAAAGTCTTAGTGTATAACGAAATATATCTAACTTCACCTCTGGCTGTTCTTTCAGGCTGTTGATACTCCGTGAAACTCCTCTTCTTGCATCAGAGTTTCAGAGTGATGTTTTAATGAACTATTCTGTGAGGTTCCCCTTTCAGAGAATGTTAAAGTAATTTCACTTTTTCTCATTTTGTAAAACCATGACTTTATAAATCTTAGGTAAGCATAGAAAAAGCAGTAATGGCCTTGTCTGTGGTTCAAGGAATCTCGATTCCACTGATCAAACAAAATATATAACAATAATAATAATAGTATTCTAACTAACTATCTAACAAAATATATCTCATGCATGGTTATCATTTAACCTACCGAAAACTTACTTAGTGGCGCCATTAAATATATGGTGACGTTTTCCCAACATTCTCTATATATAATACGTTTAAGTTTCGTTTCAGCTCTAAATTCTCTTCATATCAAATTGTTTTTTTCTGATGTTCTCCATGCTATAAATGAAGAAAATAACATTTCAGTAAAACCGAAATCGGAGCATTCACCTCTGATTTGCGTACGAAATGTTATATTAACTTCCTGTATTATTTTTTAATTCTAGTAACAGGTGATTATCAGCTTAGATTGCTGTTACAGCTATTAGTCATCCACATTTTAAGGTCTATCTTTCGATGCAAGGTACATCTGAAATGAATGTATTTGAATAGCAATGTTTTCCCTTACGCGGCTACTTTGCCCCACGCAGAACCCCCAAACAAACCTATACCAAAAGACTTAGATTTTTTTCATCCAAGGCTTTTAACCTCCGGGAAGTGACTCTTGCTGTAACGCAACCACGTCATCCAGTATTCATTTCCCATCATTCGTCGAAGCAATCCCCAAACCGTCAACCTCTCGTGGACATAAGTTTGCAATTCATATAATAATTTTAATTTATATAATCGTACATTCGTCCTATTGCAAACGTAAGCGATTTAACTGCATCTCATAGATATGCATGCATACACACGCGTACCAATTACACGTTTTGTATTTTAATCGAGAATGAATCGCAACTGAAGTATACTGTAATGTATACCTTAACGTCGTAGGAGAACTGGTCTAGAATAGGGGGAATCTAGTTTTGTTCTGCTGCCGGAACTTTTTTCGCAGCTACCGGTTTCGCTAGATCCGTAAGGTGCACCATTTGTGTACGCATGCCTAAGCAAACCGGCCCTAATCCGTAACGGGATACTTAACACTTTGTGTCTCTTGCAATTGCTTTCAATTTTAAATTTAAATTCGGGATCGGTACCCTAGGCTAGTAGGCTAAGCTAAATAATAAAAAAATAGGGAGCCAAGAAGTTAAAAATGTCGAGAATTTCAGGACATAAAGTTTCATTCCTCTATTCCTTTGACGCCGTATCGTATCTTCTGGAAGATGCGAATAAATGCACAAAAGGTCAACGAGAGCTATTTCTTTCCCAGATATATTTATCTAAAAGAAGATAATAAGAATTGTATCAAATAAGTCGAAAAATTAGATGATGGCGAATATTTAAATAACGATACTATTCGTTAGTTTCGAGGATAATTTTATGGATACTCGAATCTTTCCGGGATTTAGACAATTAAGCTATCTGGTCAGAACATCCAGACATACCTTACTCGGAGACTTTGTTGCTAAGGGAGAAGTGGTTCGTCCGAACGAATATGCGGCATTGTCCTCATTGAGGCACCAGCCAAAACAAGAGGTGGGAAACCATCTTTAATGGTAGCACAAGGTAAAGGGTGAAACCTACAACATTTCCAAAAACTAAACGTCTACAATGTCTTTCAGAACGGAATGTCTTAATGTTCTGGCTAGATAGCTAAATTGACTAATCCTCCCGGAAAGTGGTATAACCAGTCCTATCAGACTTTTTTCATGCCCGTTTCTCCTCGGGAATTCCATGGTTCTTTCTTAACTATGCAATTCAGCTTTCTCTGTAATAAAAGCATTGACCTTTCTGAGTAAATGAATAATCTGCTGACAGGGATGAGAGATAAACGTTACAGGATGTGGTGGGTGCCTAAAAATACACTGAGGTCCAAGCGTGGTAAGACACTTTCACCCTGTCTATACCGTGCTAATATTATATGAGATTCGGTTCCAACATTCCGGTTTCTATTCCAATAAGCATTGTTACTGTTAAATTATATACAAGGTCCTCGAGTGTGAAATTTTTGTGCTAAACGAATGCATAATATTTGTTTATGTTACAAAACCATCGCAGTTACACGCAAAGTCAGTCAGCGAAACTAACTTACACTACAACGTACAGCTAACAACATAAATTTTACAAATTTCTACTTCTACAATTACAGAACATAAATGTTTAACAGCCTCCTCCATTAACTGCGATATTTTGCAAATTACGCTAACTTACAATTTAAACCTTAATCTACAAAATAATCTATAGCTACTGCTACACCATGTTCATTTAACAATTAACTCGAACATTTCACCAAAATCCTTACACATGCAAATACAGAATATCACACATAAGAATGACTGTTCAGTAAATACGATAACTTAAAAATATCGGTTTAAATAGATACAAGTTATACATTAACCTAAATTTGCATTTTCACTTATCATTATCAATTAAAACGTAACACTTTTCAGTGTTCCTAAGATGATAATAAGAGATCTTGGAGAGGAATGTTACGTTATATTCAAGTCAAAAGCTTAAACCCGTAAAAAGTATAAATTGCTGTATAATACCCGATATTTAGAAAAAACCGCTATAGAGATCTAAAAAGAATATTTTCAGAGAAGTATTACATCGCAGTTGAACTAATGTCAAAAATACTTCTTAAATATACGAATTGGAGACTACTATACAATATATAACAGTGCACTTCCATATAATTGACTGGCAATCTAGGCAACAACGACTTTTTTGCAGATATTAAATTTCTTCATTGTAACACGAGTTTTATTACTAATTATCATCACTTACATCTTATTGTGTGCATAGAACTTAGTATCTGCAGCTTATACCCAAAGCCCTCCGAATAATTTCTCTTTATTTGCAAATCTTTTATGGCCTGCGTTATTTTCGTTTTCCTGCGCTGCCAAGACTCATCCGCCTTCCCGATTGTTTCAGTTACATCAAATAATTTCCATTCCAAACTTACCCGCACCCTGAAAAATTAATGCTTGAAATATTTGATTACTGGTACAAGAATGAATGCAGCGTGAAAATTGAGGAAATATTGGGATTAATTTTAGTATTTCATTTAAGGTTTAAAAGGAGACTGAAATACGAGAGTTACTCCTAAGCAAGACCCATAGCAATAAAAATTATTTCTTAATGAAGATTAATACTATATTTATGTTATATCAGGTAATGTTTTAAAAATGTTCACGGATTCTGAAGTTGCCATGTATTCTTTACGAAAAGGTTGAGGAATTGTATACAATAATAATCTTGTAAGGAAACTGTCTTTATAACATTTTGCAGAATGAAGGCCACCTTGTGGTTCGGTGGCCTTCGCGTCAGCCATATTGGCCGGGAAGGTATTTAAAGTAGGGGTCTCTTCTACAGAGCGGCTTGTATAGTTCGTAAAGGGAGCACGTGGCACCAATAATTTTTTTTTTTAACATGACGAATACCTTTCCTAGGGTGCCAAAAGCGTTCATGTACTCATCTATCGGGCTGAAAAGACCTTTATGAGCTTCATCAGGTGAGAATTAAAATCAGTGATAAGGTGTTTTCTGCATTAGAGTTAGATAAAAGCTCCAAACAGCCGTCGTTTGCGAGCAAACTAACCAAATCAGTTAGTTAATTCTTCTCTCCCTAAGATGGCTACATAGTTGTCGAAATACGTATTAAGAACAATACTTGCAAAGCACAATCATTGAGAACCCCAACCCCCGCTGGTGGGAATTCTTCAACGGTTAGTTTGCTCGCAAACAACGGCTATTTGGAGCTTTTATCTAACTCTAATGTCCTACCACAGCCGTATTCCCTTTCCTTATAGATGTTTTCTGCAATTCTCCTCTTTCAGAGAGATTTTCTAACGATATACCTACACTTGGAATATGGCGACTGAATCCGAGGTTAGAAACTTAATGGAGATTATATCTATGTGTAACGTATTAAATGATCTTAACACGGCATTATACAAGTATTCGATCGTTAACCGTCACCTGGAAACAGTTGTGTTTATTTTCGTACTGCAAAAGGACCGTGCTAAGTGAGGCGTATAAGGGCTCCAAAATATTTACGGTTAACGGATCTTTTGAAACAAAGTCAGGATAAAGATCATGAAAATGATGAACAGAAATAGGAAGTTGTCTTAAATTGTCCATAGCCATAAAATACGCCGTTTTTTATATTTAAAACGAAACGACTTTTCCACAACGTCTAACATTTCCCAGGTCGTCGAGTGTGTAGCGCGTTTACCTTCAGTAAAGGCGACCCTGGGTTCGATTCCCGGTTGATGTGGAGCCAGTAAAGCAAAAAAGATAGAGATCATTTGAGAGGTAGAGGGTCTGGGAAATGTCTGGGAAACCCAGTACGGCGGTGTGGAATCGATGCCATTTTGTCGCCATATCTCTCGACTATTTCCTTTTATTTTCTATTTCAGCAGCATCTCGCTCTGTCCAGCATGTTATCTTACATACACACTCCTCTACACGTAACATAACAATTTATTCATATGTATGTGAATCATAATAGCAGTACGTATACAAACAACTAGTTTGTAGCTCTATTATAGGAAAACACGTTACTCTGCCGTCAAGGAAAACTTCCACTAAGTAACAACTGAGTATGTTAATTTTAGCAGTACGTCTAATAAACTTCATATTATCTATCTCATTTAAATTAATATCAGATCTTTTGGAGGAAAAGAGATAGATTTTGTACTTCTTCCACAGGATTTTAATACAGACATCTGTAAAGTATCTGTGTCTGTATTAAAATCCGTAAAAAGTGCAAAATCCCTTTCCCTTCAACCATGGAGTTTTTCCACAAAACATCGCCAATGTCTGTGAATTATATTTGAATATCAGACCTACAATATGAATTTTCTATAAAAAATTTAAGCAATTACAATTTAAATACCTTTTAGTAACACATTTTCGCGAGTTCAGTGACTTTTTAAGGTGGATCTAGCGAAGGCAAATGAGTATTTCTGGAGTCTGACCATCCCCGGCAAATGCCGCTTGGATCGGCCTTAACATACTCCGCCGTAAAGATGCTCACTTTTACTATATTTCACTTTTAACCGCAGTTTAATTCTTAATTTCAGTGATCGAATTAAGTCCCATACCTTAAGTTACACAACCTATTTTCAGCTTCACCACCGCTTATAGAGAACGTTTGTCTTTATCAATGGAATCATTTCCGTTGCTGTGCTAAGACTTTTTTCTCGCCTTCGCAATTTTATTCACCAGTCTTTCGCAAATACTCATAATAAATTTTAGTAATGTTTCAGAAAATCCGGAGAATAAACCGAAATCCTCGCCGGGACTTCTCTTAAAAAGAGGACATGTCAAGAGGAAAAACCGGAGTCTGGTAACATGAAACATACGACTCCCTCCACCTACTACGTCACTGAATAAGAGAAAAGTTAACAGAAAGAGCGAATTTTAGGGAAACGAATTTAATTAAGAAACACATTTAGCTTTTATAGCCCACGTTAATGCCTCCGACTGCATTAATTGACAAATATTGCGGGAGGTAATGGAAAATAGCAATTATCCTCTACAGTTACAATTAGGCTTTAAAAGCTTGTAAGACAATGCAAGTATTACGCTAGACACAGCAATATGTTGACGGATGAAGTACAAACAAATCAGGGATGTATTTTGTCTCCATGTATTCGGCTACTTCAATCGGAAACAGGACGCAAATAGAAAACTGTAACTTTGAAAACAACACTACTGAAATTCCTAGCTGATATAAACAACGTTACCAATTAAGCAATGTTGTGACTAGATCTAGCGATATTTTTCTTTCTCTAGAGACTAATTTTCTATTTAGGCGAATTTTTGGACTCTGAATAGGACATGTAGTGATACAGATCCTCCTCTACTTGGGCTTGCCACTTCCCAGATGTTTAACAATCTCGGAATTTCGGTAAGAAATAATTGTAGAACCGGGGAATTTCCCGGGATGATAATTTTTAGCCAAATTGACGGTGAAATAATGCAAATTCTTCTCCTGCTCAGATTTTTTTTATACATTTAGAACCCGAAAAATTAATTTTTTGTTTAAATCTCTCACGTCAAAAATGAAAACAAGTTAACTAATATCAAGAAAATGTAAAACACTACTAATAAAATTGAATAAAAAATAACAGAGGACAGAAATTTAGCAATTTTACTCATGTACCTCAAAATTGCAAACACATATAAGAATAACTTTATTGTATTAGTTGATTTATAATAATAATATTTATAAAAAGTCTTTATTTAGGGGCGAGACTGAGAACTATTAGTCTCTTCTTACATCTAACCCTTAGTCATTACAGATAGAATGAAAGTGTTATTGGGAGTAAAACCAACTAATATATCTAACTAAAATTAACTATAATAACTCTTCAAAAAGCATAGTGTTGACACTCTGATCAATTAGGGATGACTATGTATTGGTAATGTAAAGGCCAGCTGAGAAGAATGCTCTTTCTACTCCTAAAGATGTGTAAGGGATACTCAGAAGGATATTAAACTTACTAGGAACGAAAAACCGTGATTTCCCTGAATATACGTACTTTGACTTTCCCAAGAAACGGTAAGCTTTCTTTACGTACGGGATCCCGGGATGACAAGCACTAATATGTATGTATGATGTAAGCATTATGAAATAGTGATAAAAGTTTTGGAATTCGTATTGTGCGTATAATTCTTGCTTAACGCTAAGTAAATGCAGCACTTCTAAAATACATTGGCATATATTGAAATGACGCACTTTCCTTATATTCACTGAATATTGATAACACTGTAACGTGTCTTATAAATGGTTTGAATGGTGTGCACGAAAGGAACATAATCACATTAGCAGCTTCACCAATACAAGTAGTTAAGGAGTTTTCGACGGATGCATTTATTCAATTTCCTTTTTAATTTTTAATACAGTGGTATCATGGTTAACGATGGCAAACTGTTCCAAGAATGTTGTCGTTAACCTAAACCGTCGTTATTGGATCGATTTTATAGAACCACCTTGCATGGCAAATATGCAGTTAAAACTCATCAAAATGTCATTAAAATGTGTTATATATCATTTATTCTATTATATTTGCAACATAGAAATTATCATTCAGAAATGAAGAGTCATAAAAGAAGTTTTTAACTGTCAATATTCACCGGAAGGCGTCGTTCACCTGAGACTGCGTCGTTGACCGAGACATTTTTTGATCACAGTCACTCGTCCTTAGACTCGTACGTCATTTTTCAAGGCATGATTTTCCACAACAATACCGCATATCAAATATACAGATAAAACTCATGAGAATGTCATTAAATTATGGTACATATTATTTTTTCGATTGTATATGCTACAAAAATATTATCAACAATGAAATGAATAGTCATAAAAGAAATACTTAATTGCCCGCGTTCACCAAAAACCGAAACAATCGTTAGAAGATACAATTTTGATATGCCATATGTGGTTAACCAAGTACGTTGTTAACTAAGGCCGTCGTTAACCAAGGTAAGGCTATATTATGATTCGTAATCGAAGGGAGGATTGAAAAATAACTTACAGAATGAAAGAATGTTCGAGCAATATGACTTTTAGAATAATCAAAGAGGAAGAAAATAAAGAAATCTCATTTCAATATGAATTCGGTATGATATGAATGTTCAACATGAGACTTGAAGATATAAATGCTCTAGAAGTCGAGTAACCAATACTGGAAGTAATAAAAAAAATCTAGGACATATAGCTTCAAATTCTCAGCTCTCACAATTCCCAGCCTCATATATTCTTGCAAAGACTCATTTTTAGATGTATGGAAACATATGGGTTAGATTCCTCCAAATACCCCTCGGGTATTTATAAACAGTTTTAGTGGAGCAGAAGATTAGCTTTCATAGAAATAGTACGTGGAGTGGCGTTGCGGGCGCAATTGCGTCTTCGCAGTTCCATAATTAGCGCGATTGGTATATTTCAGTGCAAGAGGCCTTCCTCTCGGCCGATTAAACCATAAAAGGAGAATGACTGAGAAAAAAGTCGTGTTCGTCGGAAGCAAAAAAGTAAGCACGCGTCCATCACGGCAAAACATACACAAAGGGGGTCGTTCCAAGGTGCGTGCTCCAGCGAGGCGTGAGGCGGAAGCCCTTACCTCTTCAGAGAGCGGCAAAAAAACCGTTTCTTTTGTGTTCGGAGTCAAGTGTAGAACCTCTTTTACCACTCGAGCGTCCGTCGGAAAAAAAGCCGCTTTTTTGGAATTCTTTTCGTTTGATACACTCCTTAGCCTATGCGTCGCTACACTCCATTCCGCCCCTCCGAGAATTTTCCGAGAGATTTGGCGCCCGAAATATTATGTTCCGCTGGGGGAATCAGATAGTAATAGACAGTTTTTCGCTTATAAGCTTTCTGGAGGATGCGAATCCGAAAATTTAACCATTTCTCGTAGTAGTTCGGTTATTTTATAATATGTTGGAAGATACGTACGTGCAAGTAAGTACCTACTAGAAGGGGAGAAAGAAAATTAAGAGTGCGTATAAAAACATCCGATAGGCGAGTCTCATAATACGGAGAATTCTAATGGGATTCACTCAAAACAGAAAAAAGAATATAAACTTGAACGGGTCCACTCAGTCGAGTATGATAGGTTTGACATTGTATCTATTGTAACCAACCTCAACATTTTGAGAATCTTAGGTGAATGCTAAGAAATCAATACGCGAAGGCGTAACTTCATGGAAAGCCATGGTATAAAGGAAGATAACTGCTACTTTCCACAACTATTCATTTCTGCGACCGGTTTTCATTCTGCGGAAGCATCTTCAGTTATAGATTCATAGATATTAAGGCTCGCACGGTAAATTATTTGAGGAAATATAGGAAATTTCGCTGATATTAATCGCTCTATCAAAGAACGAGAAATGGCCAAAGTATAAATCCTTTCCGTGTTTATAGGTTCCTGAAAATATGCTAATTTGAGGATATAAAACTTGATCGACTTTTGAGTTAATTAGAATTACAGCAAATCTCCAAACGTAATATATATTTCATTTTGACTTTTATGATCATTTTTGTAAGATTTAAAAAAATTTAATGATGAGTTCAGAATTTGTTTTATAATAGATAAGCATTGTTTGTTCGTTTGTTAAATACTCTCTTCTCACGTAATTATTAATTAGAAAGTAATGATTAATTTGAAAGAGCCGACTGAAAGTTACATACATATTTAATTCTAAATGAAAGTAAGTTGTATTTTTGGTGACTTATTTTAAATTACTAACGTAATTTGAAAATTTATTTCAGTAAATAGTACATATCGTTACCCTAAAAATAAATGTAACTCAGAAATGACCACGATTAGGCTTGGGAGAGTTAGAGAAAATACGATCCAAGGAACAGAAAGGGAATCTTTCTTATATATGTATATGCGGGAGTAAGTTTATTTAAGGAATTTCGATAAAAGTTAAAATAGCAGAATTTTTAGGGTGGGGAGGCAACTTACAAAAAAACTAATGTATGAATGCAAATGGCACCTACCGGGGTCTTATTGTCTTTAATAGCACTATTTTTCAATGAAACATTTTTACCAACATGAGTTTTATGTCCCATCCTAAAGAATTTTCAGAGGTTCTGAAATAGAATACATTTACTTATATCCCAATTCCCCCACAAACGTCCATTTACCGGACCATTACGGTGGTGAGCTTCAAACAATAACAAAGTACGAGTACAAGCAACTATTCCCTAGCCTAAATCCGACTAGCCGGGCTCCGAACCCGTGTCCTTGGTGTTGGACTAACCACTCTGCCACCGCGGCCTGTGAATTGAAAATTTCTTAGGCTAGTGAGTACATGAAATTGCATGAAATTTTCTTGAGCTAGTGATCTTACCGTTGGCGTCGTATAGGTGAAATAGGGGATATAGGTAGGGACTTTCTCCAACACCTACGGCAGCCGTAAAGGGATATTAGGGCCATCGAAATACTTGCATGGTACATAATAGATAACAATTGGTAGATAAAATATAGTAATTTGTTTTATGTAAATTCTTCGTTGGATTTCATATGTATTTATTACACATTTAGCTGAACTCTTGCAGAAATAGATTGTCGCTCATTGAAACCCTTTTTGGGCATAGAAATAGCTTTTAAAATACAACTAATTTAATTCACGAAATAAATAACGAAGCTTTTAAAATAACGAACAAAATTTAAGTACTGATTTTCCTTATTAGAGGATGACTTTTGCTATTGAGTGCCATTGAATTCGTACAAGGAAAGACTTTGATAATTTCTGGTAATTCTACCAACAAAATGAGAATAACCTCATAGAGAATATCAAAATGCACTCAAATTAATAATTAGTGATTGGATTTATTTAAAATTAATCAGAACATGAAGTCAGTTTAGGAATGGTAATAGCACTTTTCACCCATATTCATCTACCTCCTTGCATTAAGCCTCCTACCTTTACTACACATGTAGCAATTGCGCTCAATCTCATTTAATAAAAAGTCAACCGATATTTAGAGATTTACATCCCCTGTCCGCTTATGCTGGTAGAAAATTATCCCTATTTATTATTCCAGTAAAAATATCTTTATATATCATACATTTTGAATGTATACAGCAGAGAAGATCAAAAGAATATTATGTACTATTGAAGAAAGATGAACCGACTGGGTAGTTCATGAAGGAAATCTTCTGAAAGAAAGCTAAGATGGAAGTGTGAGAAAAACTTTGGTAAAAAGACGTGGAAAAGTTTTCTAACAAAATAATCTGCGACCCAGAGCCGCGCCCAGCTGATCTGCCTCCCGGGAGCGAACATAATGTGCCGCTTAGAATTAAATACGAAAATCCTATTTTCCTAATTTGCAAGTAAAAATTATTTTGTAAAACTTAGATAAGCAATCGTTTTATAACTTCGTTCCCCTGCTTGGATTGGTCACAAAACATCAGTAACGATTAATTATGCATATTCCGTAAGCTGGAGTAGTGATTGGTCATTATGAATTAATAGTTCGCATTACTTTTGACTATCGGTCTCCGGAATTTTCAATAAAACAAACAAAGCTATTTGCAAATAAGGAAAGACTGCGATCAAATCTCTAGTAAAGATATATATATTCAAAAACCTGAAGAGGAAATCTTTTATTGATCCCAATTCTTCGATTTGATAAATTGCACAAATATTTCTCTTTTCTTTTGAGTTATCCGTAATTATTTCCTCCGTTTGCAAATCAATCTTTAATTTCACATCATAACCATTCCTAGATAAGTTGTGTGTATCACAAAGAAAACAACAACTAATGTTGTTGTATTAATAGTAATGGTTGGCTACGCTTCTGTTGCCGCCATTAAGATGCCGCCACCCGGGTGCGACGCACCCCATAGGACGGCGCGGCTCTGCTGCTACCGAATGCATTGGATGCGGGAATAATGGAATGGAGGAGTTACAGGGGAAATAGAAGTCGCATTAAAAGATGCAATTAGTGACAAAATAAGGATTTATGGGAATCGCAATTTTCTGGGAGCTAGTCAGAGAAATGAAACAAATTGGTCATTGGATTTTTATTCATGAAGGAGATAATTTACTGCTCTGAATTCTTAGAAATAATTCTTCCTGTAAAATACTTGAAATGTGCAGCGTAATGCAGAGAACCTGAGTCATCTACTAGATGTTAAATCTATACTTATGGGGCAATTTAGGAGACAATTGAGGATTGCATTCGAAGAGTGCAGATTTTTCTAGTTTTGCAGATTAAAGAGCTGCTAATTTCCATGCAGTCCCAATGTTTATTTGGGACTGCTAAGAAAAATGATTTCTTTCTCGTTAAAGACCTAACAATGATTTCAAACGATAAGGTGAAGATCAAGTCGCAGAAAAATTTCCATGAATAGTATATTAACAATTATTTTGACCAATTGATGAACAATTTTGCAAAAATATTCGAAGTTTTGTTGTTTAATGTTTTTTCGTTCTTTCTTAACTAAAGGAATGGAAAAGTGAGATAAAATTCATCGAATAGTTTGGTTGATATCGGTGTTTCCGTAAATATATTTTTTATTTT
>KZ308552.1:263524-281689 GCA_000376725.2 Ladona fulva
AATTTTTTTTAATTGTGCTTACTTGTTTGTGAATTATATTTGTGTGTGTAACGAATTATTTTATATAATTTTTATAAGACATCAATTTTACCTCAATGTTAACTGATGCATATTATGATATGTCTGACCTTTTTTGTAAATAATTTGAATTAGTTCAAACTTCCTGATATGTTATATAATTAATATCCAGAGGGTATAGACTGTGTTTTCCCTAAATAATTTTTACTAAAATAGTATTAATAATGATAGTTACCCCTGCAATTCGCCGAGAAGCAGCTTACAGGGTGTTTATGTAGATGTAGATGAACAAATAAGATTTATTTTAAACTAATAATAATAAATGAGGTTAATATATTTTAATGAGTGAAAATGCATAAACAATTAATTATAGAACTCGATGATATATGGTAACATTTTCTTGCAGAGCTGCAAAACTGCACTAATTTAGAGTTAGAGAACGAAAGGGCAATGTTCTTTTGAATATTAATGTTTCCTTGGATGAAAACAACTCGGAGCCATCGCCATGGGTAGTCCTTATTAATAGATATCGGAGGACTTCATGAACTTTCGTAGTAATGTTTCTTCTTAAAGTACTCCGAGACTTCGAATTTATATTAAAAACCGTTTTAATGTCTCTAGAACTTAAAATAGGTCTGTTTTACAAAATTGACTTGATTTTATCCCAATTTATTCCAGTCTGTAAATATGCAACGGTGAAGAAACTTTTCTAATTTCCAAAGTTCTCGTTTTCCAGGAAGGCGGTTCGGAAGGGGGAGCCACGGGAATGTGTGGGTGGATGCGGACGCCCTCTGCAGCGGCGCTTTTCGAAGATCAATCTCACGGAACGACGGACATCCAAAGCGAAAATAAAAGGGTATCTACTGAAGGTAAATCAAGAAAATCTCTCCTTTGATTTATGAATTCTTACACAGATAAAATTAGAAACTCTGAGCCTTTGCGATGAGATGTGCTCCAGAAAACGTTGGATTGAAACTTTTGAGACTTTTGGCACTTAGGTGACACTCTGAATAGTAAATACTTCCAAATAAATTAAAGGTATTTTTATCTAGCTTATAGGAACGCAAATTATGCCTACCCATTTTTTTGTGAGAATTAGTACCAAAATAACACACCTTATGGGCAGCGTTCCCATATCATTTACTGGAGAACTTGCTTTCGATTCGATTCGATTTTCGAGTACTTCATAACTCACCTAGATTCTATTTATTTTCTATTTGAAAGGTGAAAATAATATATCAAGTATTTAATCATATTCTGGGAGATTAGCATGAAGCTGTGTAATTCTGAATCATAGAAAACCCGAATGAAAGGATCATAAAAGTCAATTTATCTTCAGAAATGCCTCTTGATATGAACAGAGAAATGCATGAAAATGTTTCTAAATTTCAGAAAATATCGCTATAAGGAAGTTATACGTGAATTAGTGTTCCCATACTATTTTAGAATAATATTTTATTGTTTCAGTTCTTACACGAATTAATTGCATAATATAAATTTTAAGTTTCTTACAAAAAAATTGATATATTATGTTTTTATATTTATAAATAAATCGATAATGTTACACTACGAGTACTTAGAAAAAGACCTGTGCATATGATATTGTTAGATATTTTTCGAGATGTCGCTAAACAGGAATGAGATTATCAAAGGAAGGAATGTGTTTCAAGGTACTGGAACAAAATCGTATTGTAAACAGGTAGAATCCGTTGGATTTTTCGATTATATAACATAGCAACGATAGAAAAATTTCAAGGGCGGTCAATTTAGTCCATGCTTCATAGATATTATTGATGTAAACTGACCGATTGAGAAATGGATAAATAGCGCAGCCAACCATCAAACCGATTTGGCTAAGGGTACAAATCTTCTAAGAGATGGTACCTTAATGTCAACATTTCGAAACTTATCCAATAAAAGTAAGCAATCACTCTTTCGAAATATTTTTCATCCATTATAAACCGTAAATTTAGATATAAGTATCGAAAATTGTTGAATGTTGCAATTTCTTCAATTTAAATCGATAAAATCATGCATAACATTATCTGGTGGAATATGACTCGATTAACAGCGGAAATATATCTTGAACTACGAGTTTTTGGCATCACTGCATTTAGACGAATCATTGAACAACCTGCGATCGAAATTTTTCGTCGATATTTCACGTTTGATAGAATATAACCATATAACAAAGATGGTACGTCCTGGAAAACAATTTAGCCGGATATCGAATGATGCATATATAACCATCAGAATGAGATTTTCTGATGTTTTTTAATCATAAATAACGATCTCGTTGGAGAAGTAAAAGGACAAGTGCTAAGAGAGGAAGAAAAGGGAAGATCAAGAAGAGAATCCTTGTAAATCAGGTATTGATGGTGGTGAATGCTGTCAACAGAAAACTAGGAGATGCAGCGGAAAGGCTTTGGATGATACACTGATAGGATTTATTGCCTTGAATGTCCTTAAAATAGTGTGGGGTAAAATTTAACCCCACACTCGCTTCCTGTTACCCCTCTCTATTCTCGCTCAAATATTTCTCTATCCCTTTCCGGTTTCGCGCATTTACACATTTCTTCTTTTTGGATTCTTTAAGGAAAATTATCTCTCTTTAATTTTCTTTTGTCTTCTAAAACTTAGGTTTCTGGACTGGATCATTTATAACCCCGCCTGTTGGACAATGTCATATTTTACAGATTTTATTTTATAATATTTATATCTTTTAATATAATGAATCGAAATGCAATATTATATGTTATATATAAGATATCATATCATACTTAGCGTAATACTCGTATATTACAGCAATAAATACGTAAAATTTATATTCTGATTTTTGGGTGCGGAAGATCTAGGAATTCCTCCATTTGGGGAAATTATTCAACTTTTTAAGTAACATATTCCTTACCCAATGCAAAACAAAAGAAAACGAAGTAAATATCAATTTAACCACCTATATGACGAAAAAAAACATTTTGGATAAAATTTTACCCCACTGGATTAGCTACATAATCATTTAGGATCGCCCTTTTCATTGAAATTTAACTAATACATACAATTGTATTCCCTTACTTATTCCTTCACTAATGATTTTCTAAGTTTAGAAAATATTAGTGTTTATTTTTTGTTATTTTATACCATAAAGTGCATTTTGAACTGATTAAGAATATACACCAAACAATCCTTCAGATCTATCTCTTATAATCCGAATTCTTAATTCCGAATACTATGCGGCGAATTCGAAAGCGAATTTCGCTATGAATAATATTAGAAGGTTCCATGAAGTGAAGGCTGAGGTCATCCATTATGTAAATCAGTATTCTTTCTCCTGAAACGAGAATTACAATTTTCTTTCATTCTTTTTCAATCAAATTTCTTCGAAAAGGATTCCATGGTTCGAAAGGTTGGAGTATTCAATTTTGTCTCCGGAATACCAAACATGTGTACGACATATTCAAACCTTAAGAGTGTTCAACAATAGAAAATGACGACATTTCAGAGTTATGCCAATAAAAGTCGTGGAACTTTCCTCTCGAGTGATTAAGCATATTCTGACCTTTTAGGAATTGTTCTCGAATTGTCAATTGGGTTATTTCATTGATATATTTTTTTAATAAGTAGTCATTGTAACTAATATGAATAAGAAAGACTTCGATAGAATTATAAAAAATGAACTGACTTCGTGGAAACACATAACGAAGGAAAGGAAAATTCTTGGTAATTTCCACAATATTTAATTCACAACGGCCGGTTTCAGCTAAAACGCCATCATCACGTACAGGCATAATGTATGTTAAAATAAAAATGTATGTTAAAGAAAAGCATGTACATTTAAAAGAAAAAAGTTCGCACGTGTATCTGATGATGGCTTTTTAGCAGAAACCGGTTTTGAATTAAATATTGTGGAAATTGTGTAAGTTTTTTGCTTTCCTTTCAATACACCGTTCAGCCGAAAACGATCAAAATCTTTTTTAATCTTTTGACCATTTTCCATCTTCTCCTTACAAGCTTCATTTCTCAGCAAATCGAGTTTTCTCGAATGATTTTTGAGCCCAGAGAAACTTTTATTATAATAATGACGCCTTTTGTAAATTGTATAAAAATATAATTCATCTTTTATATGTAATGAAATGTGTTACTTATTTTACTGTTAAGATTAAGGATAGCAATCTTGATGTTTAGAATCCGAAGTTAAATGCGACTCAAAATCACATTTGCAATAATTTTAGAAATTCAATTAATGCATATCTAAAAGGATTATTAATAAAAGTGGGACGAACGAGTAACTAAAACATTAACAACTTGAATTTTTGGTTTACATAACATCCAATAGAGACGGCGCAGTAATGTAAAAACCTCTGTTAGATAATAAATTAAATTGTTTTCAATTCGAATGGACAAATTAAGAAAGAATGATGACAATATATGCAAGACATCAAGAAGAAGTAAACTGCAAGTTCATGATATTGAAATCACAAGGAACCTATGATAAATTCTAATCAAGATTTTTTTTTCCTTACGAACTTTTCTCTCTCTTTTCTGAGGTGACCCTACGCCTAAATTAGGACGAATTTTCCTCATAAATAATTTACTCTGAGACTATAATAATTTACTCTGAGACTACCTAAAGTAGTCATATCCATTATCTTATCACACCATTCTCTGGGGCACAATCAATATATTACATACAAATAACTACTATATTCAATACACAAATATATTTCTTTTTTTCTCCTATATAGCCTTAAAAAATCGACGTAACTGCAAGAATTTCAGAACTTAAGTTTCATAACCTCTAATAATGTATCATAATTATTTTATAAAATTCCAATATTCACCAGAAAATCTTACTCCTTTCTCTAGACTCCTTATTTGTGTATTAGCGTATGTTTTACAGCTTTGGTGTATTCTTTCTCTATTGAAACTTCTATTGCCTATTTTCTTTATCCTCCTATTTGCCGTCTTTTAATTCTTTTGCCTTATCTTCCGCTTAGTTATACACTTGTTTCCTTCCGTGCCTTTTTCGATCTCCTGGTATTTACACCTTTGACTTCATTCTTTTCTTCCGTTTCAAAGTTATTATTCTATTCTTTTTCAATTATTTCATCATAACCTCTGCCTTCGCGTCACTCTACATCTTTTTAACATTTTTACTGTCTCCTCCAAAGAAAAACCATATCTAAGGTAATAGAGAAGTGCTTATATGAAGATAATAACAATTTATATAAACAACACATTATTAATAAGAATTTTCCTAGCTAACAGGCTGTCAAATACGGATGGCCTTTCTAAGCCATCTGTTCTGTAAGAATTAATATCTTTTATTGAATAAATCAATATTTAATTTTTCACAGGAAAATAAGGTCATATTTTAATAATAACTAAGCAAAACTACGACCGAGCAAGAATGTGTCGTAGTTATTATTTAAAAACGTATTTAGCTTCCTTGAGAAGAATTGATCCCTATCTTATTCATCCAGTCATGAAATATCAAAAAATTACTCAAATTTCCGTTCAATTTGTCTTAACTTTGCGCTCTTTTGGACGATGGCTTTTTCTGATTTTATCTTAGATGCTTTTGTGATTTCAGTCATTAGTTTAAGAAAATATCTAGGGAGAATCTTGGGCCTTATTAGTTTCTTCAGTTTGTCTTTAAACAGAAGAGAAATAGACATAAATAAGGCATACCTCTTAATGATTAGGAATGAGCTTACTTACTTAGTTTGCTTAATCTTCCGCTACTCTTTTATAAGGAAACGATACAAAAGTATTATCCGTAGTTGAGGTATAGAACTCGCAAAAGAATGACATTAGGAGAAATAAGAAACCAACTTCATCACGTTACGAAAAAGTTTCATTTTTGGTCTTTTGGGCTGGTCTTTCATGAGGCCTGAGAAGGACTTTTCGAAAAAGATCGAAAAATATAAATCTGAAGTTAGGAGAAGTGGTTCAGCTGTTTTCATTTCTTCGGATTACGATTTCTTTTCAGCAAAGGAAATTCACAGAAAAGTAAATAAAAGGTTTTCAAGTAAAATGAAATAGCCAAAATTTTATTACCCGAATGAGTGATAAAATTCTGGGATGTAAAATTACGGAATGCCAACGTTATGAGTTATTATCTTCACTAAGTGATTGGAATTTGTATCCACTAAATTGGGAAAATATTTTATAGGTATATCGAAAAAATCCTCTATCGATAATATCGTATATTATCTTCACTCATGCGTAAAATAGAATAATTGTAAGATTCAAGGAGAAATAGAAATGAAAAACGTTGGCGTTACTGGGACCAGTATGTATTTGTTTTCATGAAGAGTGAAATAGCAAGGTTTCTACAAGTGAGCTGAGGGAGTCGATTGTATACTTTTCAATAATTTTTGTTTTAAATTCTTGCTTTGGCTATAAAAATATATTTCTGCAATATTGCCTGTGATAAAATCTACAAGAACCTACAGAGATGTGGGGAGTCTAAGTTTCCTTTGTCTATAAGCGTCTTACGTCCTTGAGCCGACACTCGAAATGGAACTTCACTAACGTGACAAATAGATCAATATTAGATAATGATTTCTTTTATACTAATGTATTCATTCCAACTCTAATATTCGAATACTGTAGTGCAGTCGACATTTCTCTCTTCGGTTGATTTCTTCTCCAATTATGCCTCACTAACGACCTCTTGCCCCAAATCAGGTGATTCTTTTCTATGCAATGTCCTTTAGAATGGAATAGTGGTCTCCATATATTTGGGGAGGAGGGCCACCTGCATTAAGAGAAAGACGTATGCAGACCATATCTGAAGGATCTTCATTTTTTTCTTCAATATATCAAGATTAAAATGTAATGATTGAAGTAAGTTTTTAACGTGAGAATATATATAATTTAAATAAATCAGAAATACTCGAAAATAACAAAGTAAAATGTTGATAGTCTTATCATGACGGTGTACGGAATATAAAATCCAGTTTACACGCGAGCCACATTGAACCCTCATGTGGGCCGCATTCGACCCGCGAGCCAAAGTTTGGTGGACCCCTGGAATAGAACATCAGTTGAGTGCTACTCAACTACTTAAATGCTCCAACCCTTTTCCTTTTATTACATCATGATTACTTTTATTCAATCGAAGATTCATTACAGCAGCTCCGCTGAAAGCAATCCTGCTGCTCTTATTTACGTTAAAACAAAGCGTAAAAGAATTATAGAAATTCAGAGAAATAAATAAAGAGTAAGAAATCTTTGACAGTAAAACCAAATAAAGGACAAATTCTGGGTCGTTGCTTATCATCTAATTACTTTAATTTTATATCAATGTAATTTAAAGAACAGATATGAGTCGGAACGACTATTGTTGGAGACCATCCTTACTTATTTCATTACTTACATACACTACTTATTCATACTACTATTACCTTAAATGTTAAGATTGTAATGAATTTCAGCAAACAAAGGTTTTTTGAATAACGAAGATACTACGAATCAAGAAATAAGAGGAGCGGCCATTGAGTCTAAAATTAATACAAATATTAACGATTAACGATAGCTAAAGAGGGATCATGAACATTCGCGAGTGAATAATGATGTTTGTACTGAGTATATAAGTTTAATAATGATAAAATGCCTAATATTTAGGACTTATATATGATCATATAAAATATAACAACAAAATATAATAATAAAATAATACTTTTACTGAATATAGACTTTTTGCTCGTCCGCCTTGCTTCTAATTATGATAATGGCGTAATTTTTGCCGAAGACGGTAAAGATTTCTGTACGCTATTTTAGGAAATCTGTACAGATATCGTGATTAAATAGTTATTTTTATTTACATGTCTGCAAGTCGCCTTTCGGCGTCTGTCCGGGGATGCATGCACCATAACTCTACTTCTCTGATCGATAACTTTCGCGTACCGTTCGCGGAAAAAATGAATTTTGAAAACTACGACTTCTAACATCTATTTTTCTGATTATTCTTACAATATCAGAACGGCCTATGTAATAGGAGGACGCATTATATCATTTGCTACATTTTCTCTGAATTTATGAAGTAAATTAAGAAAAGGAAATAAAGAAGGAACAAACAGGATAGATTTAGTGAATCGAGTAACAAGAGTACTACTCAATGTATTATCTGAAGGAATTATCAGAAAGATAATAAATCAAATATATCAAAAGATTATTCAGGAGGTACTTCTTGGTATAACGGAAGGTTCATTGGGATAACGGACATTGGAGTTCTTATATATGGATTTTCTAAATATGGGGCTGCAGTATATAAATACTTACAATAATCGTGAAGAAAATCAAAGTAAATGAAAAAAATAGAACTAAACGTTAAGGAATAAGTTTAGATATGAAATTTAAAATGGTGAAAATACAAAAATTATAAAGATTCGCCGTGATTAAAAAAAGAAATCTGAACTGGAAATCCATTGGGAAGAGAAGTGTATGGTGATTATAAGAAAATTGTAAGATGGAACCCACAATATACACAGAAATTTCAAGGGATGAGAAGGAAACGAAAATTGGGGAGGATTGGAGAAATGGGTAAAGGAAAAGATCAGAACATGTATAAATTCTGCGTGTGCGTGTGAGTACACATTTAAGAGAAATATTTCAAATCCCAGAAGAGGTAGAGAGTAAAAATATGAAGGCATAGTAAACAGTGACTGGTAATATGGAGAGATGGAATTGCATGGAGCAGGTTATGCCTTCCGCCTCTATGGGATCGCCCTGAGAGCTTTTAGGGAGATAATCGTCTCTAGAAGTTTCGATTAGATTTTAATTAGCAGGTGATGTATGGCTCTCGTATGACTGGAAATGGAGCATCCGAATGAAGATTTTGGCGTTGAGTGGCTTCGCTCAATCTAATCTCAAATTGCGCTTTGGAGCGATAGAAAGAATTATCTTCACTAATTGCCATCGAGGTCAATTAGCAAATCTAAATCTACAATTTCGCCGCTTGAATCTTCTTTTATTATTTCTCTATGACAAGGGTCCCTTGCAAATTTTTCTCTTGCGACTACGGTTATATTAATCATAATGAATTTCACGAATTGACATGGGAAAATAGTAAATAAATACGAAATGAAGCTAGAACGAAAATGGCACTATTGGAATAACAGATCACACATAATTTTAACGTCAAGCGAGCTATTTTCATCAGCTCAAAATATATGTCATGTTTTCCGTTCCTTCCATAAACTTTTCGCGACAGACATTCATGTATCTTCTAAAAGATTCCGTTATATACTGAAAGGTACGTACTTCTATCCTCTACATATTATTCTGTATACTTAACCAGTTTTTTTCTTGAATTTTCTCTAAATTTGAAACCATTTACATTTTCTTTGTATACCATTTCAACCAACATGCCTTCTATTGGTCCATATAATCTAGTGATGGTGAATCTTTTTTCAGAAGAGTGCCACATTTTTAACAAGAGAGCAGATGTGGCGACCATAGAGCGAGATACAGATATTTTCTACGTAACTGTGACAATTATGAGCTTATGATGTTTCCATTATTATTAACATCGCTAATTAATAACATAATCAATCCTTTTTAATGTGTAGTGAAGATAGATTCACTTTTTCAAACATTTATTTACTTCGGAGCTTCACTTTTTTAAGTGAAGAATTTATAACAAGGATAGTCAGCGTTTTGCATGTTAAAATAATTCTCTCACGTGCCACTTTCGGCACGCGTACCGTAGGTTTGCCATCTGAAATCTATCCTAATTCTAACCCATCCACTTCGTATGTCACTCCTAAAGTAAAACACTCCTTACTGGTCGCATTGTCTTTCGTTGATTCCGCAATCATTCAGTATGCAGTTCTTTCCTACATATATTCCTTATTCAATTCAAGTCAACTCCATTATTTTTCCTCGTACGTTTCTCCTTTAACACCCAAGTCTAGTTACTACACAAGAATTTGGGTGCAAAAACACTCCCACATTCACCAATTTTCATGGAACGGTTGCACTGACAGCAGAAATGTGGAAAAATGGATTAGTGAATATCTTTCAATGCTTGGATGAAATGCTTTCTAAGAATAAGAATGGAAGAATAGATCTCCATCTATTAGAGGTAGAAAAGCGTGTGGTCGTAGGCAATTCACTTATTTTCGTCCGTCCGTCCTTCCCATGATCCCTCACGCTCAATCACTCCCCTCATCAAACTTCTCCACCTGCGTCCACGCGTTTCTCTCTGTCTCCATCTATTCTCCCATTCTTAGAAAGCATTCAATCCAAGCATACAAAGGCATCCACAAATCCATATCGTCGCAATTCTGCTTTTTGTGAAACCGATCCATTCGTTCATAGAATAAAATGCGTGGGGACGCAATCGATGAAAAGGTCAGTTATTAAAAGAGTAAAAAAGGTATTAAAAATGGAATTTTTCGACATACAGGCCATCTGAAAGCGAACATCGCCATGATGATTTTGAATATGGAATTTAATATATCGCGTAGGAGAAAGAGAGATGTGAGTAGATCGAGTTATAAAATTCGCAGTGGTAAAATCCCGATTCCTTAAAACTCTCCACGTTAGAATAGATTCACCAAAAAGTAATTCGTTTGATGATTTTTCAGGAAGCGACGTCGATATAGTGGATTAGATTAGATGAGATGAGGTATTAATTTATGAAAGTAGCTCAGTTCAATCTTCTCTCTCAGCATTGGTGAGTACTTAAATTATACGTATAAGTAATAGATCATGCAATTGAGAACAAATTTAGAATGCTTTAGAACAGAGGTGTTTAAGTCTGTCTATAGTGGCCTTTAAACGAATTTATTGCGGTATTATTTGTGAATGTATATTAAAATTATCGTTTCCAATAAATTATTACTGTGTAAAATGTAAATATAGTGCACAGCTGCGTACTGCTAACTATTTTTAGGAGCTAATGCGGCCCAGTAAGGGTAAATACCTGGGCATGAAGTTGTTGGTGAAGTTTATTTATAAATAAAGACAGATACTGATTTCATTCCACAGAAACTGGAGTACAGGGAAGGCTAAGAGAAAACATACAGAAACTCTTAGAGAAAGAAGATGAGATAAGGACATTATTTGGCAAAATTGAGACCGGAATCCATCTTCAATTTAACCATACAAAGGAGTTAGACAGGCTAACAAAAGAATTACATTAATAACATAAAGAAAAAAGGGATTCGTATACACGGAAGGAGCTAAAAATGTAAGAAAAATGTAGAGAAATACATAAAGTACAATTTACATAAATGATTTATAGCGGCGATCCGCTTCCGATGTATTTCCAAAGGGATAAAGTGAACAGAAAGTCCGATATTTGTATCGGGAAACAGCGCGATTTCTTCGAGAAGAGAAAGGGCGGTGCGCAAAATGCATATCGAAGCCTTCCTGTTTTTATTTATGCTGACGTACGTTCATATACATGCTCGCAAATACCCAAAAAGAAGAAATTACATCTTTTTCGTGCCTCGGGGGCTTATCCGTCATGTATATCGCGAGTGACAGCGCACGTAATTTTATCACTCAAATTGCGAGAACGTCTATTAATTGGTTCGGCGGAAATAAAAATGGGGAAGGATGGCAGAGGTCTTCAAAGAGGCGTTTCCATTAGCAACGTCAGCCTTATCGCGGGCTCTCCCTATCGCAACGGAGCTTACTGCCGCTCGTCCAGTGAAAGTCAATCGATGGCAGTTCCTTCCCACCTGCACACGCTGCAGGGACGTGCATTCATATGAGTCCATATTTCATAGAGATTGCCGCTCGAATGACGAAGGGGCAGAGTGCTTCCTTTCGAAAAATATGGTATTTCCGTGCTTCAAAGATATATTCTTCCGTTTGATTGCTGACGACAGGGGATTTAGAATAAACGAAGAAAGTTCCCGAGCTTGAACAGGAAAAACCTGAGAAATTATGCCTTTACGACTATCATAAATCAAGGCGAATTTAAGGAAAATGAAAATCTATTTACGAAATCTTTCAAGTCAGCCATCATAAGAGAATATTATTCTGGATTATTGATGGAAAATAAAATATTACATAGGTGATTGGATTAGAAATTTGTCCATGGGGTTTTGTAAGTAGATACTGTGTAATTACAGTAATAAATTGGTTTTATATATCTACGTTTTGGAATGTTAGCCATGGGTAAAAATCACACTATCGAAATTAAAGAATAAATCAGAAGAACCAATTTATTTCCATTTTTATAAATTATTCGCTCTATGGAAATACATGGAACGTAGAGTTATTCATTATTTGGCGTGATTAGTTGAAATAAAGGAAACTGTCTTTAAGTATAGTTTTTAATTTAGAATTTGAAGATGATGTACTCTGATATTAGTTAATAAAAAGGGTGTATTTTGCTTAAGCCGTGTTTTGTATTTCCTTACAGCTACATAATCACTTATAATTTGAGTAATGTGGGCTAAAAGACTAAAGACATTAGCTGTAAGAGAGTTCCACATGAGCCTAACATCTTTTAATACAGAATAATATAAATAAAGGACGGATGATTTACCCCAAACATAGAGAACTGGTATCTTTCGTAACCTATAAAACATTTTACAAAAAGAGTACTTACAGAGCTCAGAGTTGCGCGTAATGATTATAAACAATCTAAATAGAGTTTTCCTAACACAAAATCATTCCGGAACTATTTCAAACAGAGTCACATGTAATAACTTATGTTTTAGACTTGTGTTAGTTAAGTTCAATAGTTATACAACACCAGTATTCGATTTAGTTGAGGTTCGCTCAGATATATATTCAAACCGCAGATTGAATGGAGTCCATCAGAAAACTGTATCTCTTTTCCTAGTAATAATAATTTTTTTCAATAATGTATATATCCTATCAACATTAGGCACATCGTCAAAGAAGAGAACGTCACCATTTATATCAAAATAAGAAAGTTTTTATTCAACGAGCAATAGTAGTATACTTAATACGTACATAATGAGTGATTTCCTTATTTTTTGTTCACAATAAATCTTGCAGAAAATTACGAAAATATTATACTCCTTACTTGGCTCACACTGATGAGGAGTGAACAATTATTTTCCATGCTGCCATGGTATTCCGTACCTTAGATGCTTGTTGCGTTGCTAGAATAGGATGATGAGACTCACATCATTTAGCTTACATTCGATGAATGACATGCTGATATGAGGTTTAAGATCAGAATGCCTGACTTTGTAACGTCACAGTGTTAAAGGACGCTAAGGTTGGTGAAATTTGATATAATTGATGCAATTTCTTGCTCTATTGATATTTTTTCTAAACGGTTGACCTGAAATACAGAGAAAAAATAAGGTCAACAGTACAAAGAATACACAGGAATTCATTAATTAGGCTATCACGTTGGTTCGCCAAATAGTTTAACCGTACGTGTCGTTACAAAGAACTAAAAACGAAAAATTGTACAGTAAAATCCGAACCTCGTTTATTTGACTACCTATCATTTCCATAGTACTCCATTAGATTACCATAACTATATATTTCCTATAACCGATTATATAATTAATTATAATCTGCAACGAAGTTATTGGTTGATATTATCTCGGTATAACTACTACATATCATGAACTCGGTGAACCTATCACGTTTGGCGGTGATTTCCTACTTTTATGAACAACTTAATAAATGAAATCAACTCATTTCCTTCTTTTATTGATATTATTTTCTGGTATTAAATCGATGGTAAAGATTCATAGAAGCCTAAAGATCTCTGTAAGCTCATAACTATTCCTCTGGCAACCTTTCTGAGTGTACCAAAGTGGTTCTTCTTTCGCTTTTTGCATCCACCTAGCCTAACCTCAGCTTTATTGTGGTATTATCTGATAGATTTATTAGCTACCTGCACTCCTTTCACTTCGCCCGTATCCTTCAACGCGTTTCGTTGCTCAAACCGGTTTCATTTAGCGTGAGACTCTGATCGGGTAAGGAAACACGTACCTACATCTATTTGCATTCTATTCTTCTTCGCATCATGGTACCACAAGCTTCATTTTTTATCGCAGTCTTTCACATATTTAGACTGGATTCAAGCCAATATCCGACACAATGACATATTTCATCTATGTAATAATTATAGGTCCATCATTTTCATACGGATCTCTGGTGGTATTTTAGATTAATACTATTTCTAAATAATGTATTTAACGATAACAAATTGATGTTCACAATCGTTATAAGGCGGTGAATGTCCTCCTACGAAGATGTAGAAATTACTCCGCTTAATTTTATAACATTATATTACCATTGCCTTTCCTATTTTTTTATAGATTTATTGTTTAGTGCGAAATAAAATCTATCCTTTTCTCTCAAATTCTCTTTTACCATCAACTCTGTTTTATTTGTATATTTAATTTGGTTTTCGAGAAAGATTTAAGCTGAGCTAATCATACTTATTCATTAGAACTCAAGTGTTATTTTTGCGTTTTTGTTTCTGATGACTTTTCATCGATTAAAATCCTTGTACAGTGTCCTTTTAAATTCACGAATGCTGCTCTTATACCTATAAACATTTTATTGCTCTCTCCACTGATATTTACATGACTGTCCCCTCCTACCCCAATCCTTATATGACTATTTCATTCCCTAAAACACGGTTACTTGATTACTGCCAAGGTTCGGGCTTTTTCTCAGTGCAGATATCTAAGAGTTGAATCCATGTGATTCAGGGTTTTCTTAATACATTATCATATCGATGTCTTATTTCTTCTCATCACATGATGTCTTCAATATCCTCCTAATTAAAAGTCTCAGGTTTATCAGGAGGGATAAAAAAAACTTCTCTCAGGGTTAAGTATGAAAATGGCGAAGGTATATTTAGAAGAACATATTTAAGAGATATTCATATTCACACATAGAGAAGTCCACATTGGAGAAATTTCTGGAACATAACTGATAAGCGGTCATTTAACTTTGGAATATCACTAATACAGGAGTTCTACGTTTCTCTTCTTGAGTCAAACATAGGAGAAATTTAATTATTCATATTATCATTTCTTTACCTTATCACTTTCAGAAAAGTTTAAGAAAAATATTATTTCGTTACCATTTGTGGCAAATAATCCGTTTAACTTTGAAGAAAATTTCGAGAATATGGACAATTATAAATTTTTCAAGATTAAATTTATTCTGCCAAAGACAATTTTAATTTATAACCCCTCAATTGGAAAAGATGCAGTTAAAAATTGTTGATTAGCATCCGCATTTTGAAGTCAATTCCTTACACATCACTGAGGATCGTAAAAACTTAAATGAAAGCAGTTTTTCAATGCTAAGTCCGTTTCCTAGAGATGAACAAAAACAGAATATGATTTTGAAGAACAAATAAAAATATCTACGCTATGCTTAGTCCATGTTTGCATTTCACGATTGCGTGAAATGAATCTCATCAATATGTTCCTAATGATTCAGTATTTAGAGATTTAGTAGAAAAAGCGATTATTCCATTGTAGGAAACTTTTAAAGTACAAATTTACACGCAAACCTTTCCGGGTGTTCACAACAATTCTTGTAGTGATTGGAAGAAAAATATTCTTCAAAAAGTAAATAAATTACGTTCTTACGTATCAGTCATTTTAGGATTTTATCCAAATAGTCAAATTCTTTTCTTAGGATGATTACAATATAAGAGTTAAGATAAAGGTATTTCGCCACATAATTTGAATTATATAGGTTTCCACGATATTATTTTCAAAATTACTCTGCTATTTGAATAATTTATTTTCATCAATTCACATTCATTGAATTCCTTCAAACTTAATCACTTCGAACCATCCTTTTCCATGAAAGATCTCGTATTTTCCCGGCGTATGAGATGTAGGAAGCTTTCTCGGATTTCCTGCCGGGTTCCTTTCCTATGCGCCATCCTCAGGACGAAGAATTATTTGACTATTTGGATAAAACTCTAAAATGAATGATACGTATGCTTGATGTATAAAATAATTTAATTCACTTCGTCAGATGATGGCGCCTAGGAAAGGAGCCGAAACGTCGACCAATATCGAAGGAGCAACCCGGCAGGAAATCCGAGAAAACTTCCTACATTCTATTCCAGTCGGCTTCATGAATACCTAGATTCAATTTAGTTTTAGGATGTGTGGGGTTTTCGCTGTTAAGGAGTGCTTCGAATTAGATAAAAGAATTACAAGGAAGTTCATAATTTTGTAAAAGTTAATTAGCGGTTTCAAATTAGTAAAGCAAGCAGCTGAGATTTTGCTTTCATTTTATTGGAGTAAGCCGCGCGGTATTTAAGGATGCACACTAATACATTAAAAAATCAATTGACTAAGCACATTGGCGAAGGTCGACATTCAAAATTAGATAGTTAGTATTAGTATTGTTAAAAGTGCTTCGACAGCTTAGGTCATTTCGCACGTAGGCCCCCGGGAATCGAACCCGGGACCGCTTTCACTGAAGTCGAACGCGTTGCCCACTTGGCTATCCGGGAGCCCAATTAGATAGTTATTTTTATATATGGTACGTTAGCTTACTCTTCATAACGTATCTGTTTTTCTTCTGCTGAATATCTTTTGGATTTAAAATTACTCCTTTTGATGCTCATTTCATTCAAGAGAGCTACTTCAAATTTTTGAGAACATTTCATTATTCTTAATTCATCAAGAAAGTTAAAATTAATTAATTCGTATACTTGAAGGTGTAAAATAATTAAAATATGAAATATTATTCATCTCATACTTTGAAGAATCGAGTTTAGGAAGGATGATTTCATCAAAATGCGTAAAACAGGCATTATAATCTATCATGGTAGTAAGAAACTTCAAGGTTAACTGTGGTAAGTAAATTATTATCAACGGTCAGTTACCGTAAGGAAGGAAATATTGGAACACGGAAGTTAGTGAAACAGAGGCTTAAAACGCTACTTATGCTGGTAGTACGCCGTTGTGACCAGTTAATAGATACGAGGCAAGAGCAGGAATGCCGACCTTCTGACCCTCACCCAATACTTAGGATCAAGTTATCGTCTTCAAAGGAGAATACTGTATAGTATGCGGTCATGAGGCCGGTTCGAACCTCAAACACTCCAAAAACAGCTACTAAAAGCCTTAAAGAGGGAATGAGGCTGGTTGAGGAGCAAGGTATGTTCCACACTGAGCCAAAATGCAATGATTGGAATGCCCACAAATGTGCAGCAAAATTATCTTACGAATAACACTTCCATAGAATTCAACAATAAGAAACCACGAAGAAGGTCTTACTTAGTACCTGAAACGCCAAGGTATAACCTTAGTAATGTTTATAGACAAGAATTTGTTCCTCTTTTCTGTGCGGAATTCAAATAACTTACAACACGCTCAAACATCGTAAATTTAAATAATCATGCCACTAATTTCCGCAATTATTACGTCAAAGTTCTTTATCGTTTTATAACATCTCTTAAACTCATTCTAAAATCGCAGTATTTCCTTACGGATGCGTGTGAATTCGCATAGAATTATTTCACTGCACAGGACGAGGTAATTCAAGAAGTAAAATCATCGCACACAGTTTTATTTTTAGAGGAAATAACTCTTCAAATCACAAATAAATATTAGACAGTAAACACATGAGCGACTACAATTTCGAATTATTTCTTCACATTCTGGTTTCATTTATGATGCATTGTTGTGGATTTTATTAGTAACATTAATGTTCACTTCACCATCACAGCGCCATACTTAAATTTCAAAAGATAAATCAACTTTAGTACAGTTTATAACTTCAAGAATAATCCTTCACTAAACTTGAGTAATGATCAATATTATGACATGGTGATGTACGTCCTAATAAATTATCGATAGATATTTTTCTATTGTCCACGCTTCATAATCTTTGAGCCCTCATTAAGTGGCGATGGAACTTAATTTCTCTATTAAATACTTGTCAATAATATCATTTGAAAACAATCAGACAGAGAAGAACTCTTGCCATAGAAAGTCAGATACAAATGTAAATTTAGTATCTATTAATTAGTAGAATAAAATAGTGCTTAGTGTCGTCAGTACCAAAAGGTCAAGCTTATCATCGACATTATAAAACAGATAACATCAGCTTACTGTTTGGTTCTAGTAAAGATCTTTTTTCAATCAGAAGTGGCAAAAGTACCTCCTTCCTTGGTTTAAGATATTATAAATATTACAGAAT
>KZ308552.1:281734-359809 GCA_000376725.2 Ladona fulva
TATATATATATTACAGAATTCAATTTTTTTACAACATAATTCTGCGTTCTTTTTAGAAACCAATGAACGTCTTCTTACATATTTTACAGTGCGTAAGTTTTGTAAAGGAAGCTTTGACCGCTGAAGTCCAGAAAAGCTTTACATATTTTGATGTTTTTAAAAAAATTGTGATGAAGTTAAGGCTCGATTTTAGAATGTTAATACTTACCACAGCAAGAAACTAAGTTAAGCAATTGCATTGAAAACATTTCAAATTTCGATTTCGTGATCAAAATTACGGTCGTAGAATAAACTTTGTGTGGTAAAAGTAAAAGTCTCATTTTTCTTCGGGGAAAAATACCACGAAACCGAGGCCCATTTAGTATATTCCAAATTTTAAGTATTTAATAAAAATTTAATTTAACGGAACTTCAGGTACATCAAGTTTTAACATACTCAAAGTCGGTTGGGGATTCATCATTTATTCAGTAGTTATTTCACTGGTAGCGTAAGATTGATTACTGTTTTGATCAACGATTCTATCTTCAGATGGCTATAGATATTATAATTTGACGGCAAATATTTCTAGAATAACAAGGCCCTCAATTTTTCTTCCTTATAAACTGGCATATGGTATCACGAAATCATGTTTAAAACTCATTTATGGGAGTGAAATCTCCATAGCAGCCAGCTACTAGTATATTTTCTTTGAGAATTGATTGGACTGCATTCATAGTAGCATACGAACATTACATTTGCAAATAATTCATGAATATTCAAAATATGCCATTGAGTTGCGATTACATGAGTAGATATTCCTTTTAGTGTTGAAGATTTTCAAATTAAAAGTAATTCATTCGAGTATGAGCAAAAAGTGCCGAACACGCGATTTCGTCATCCAAAGTTTACGATAACCACAGTAAAGAAAGTAAGCGGGATGGGAGGAATAGCAATTTCAGCGAATAGCAGCTAAGGTACTTAGCATATCATTTGACTTATATCATATTTTTAATGTGACAAAGTTTCATGGTAAACCTTGTCTCCATTTGAAACCTGATTTCCAGCAAATGCGTTTTACGCCATCTTTCAACTCCAGAATTTTATAGCGATTTTCAATACATTTTGCAGGCGCGGCATTTTCGGAAAGTTCTTATATTCATTCCCTCGATCACGAAGAAAATTCAACGCAGAAGTTTACCTTTGCCCTGTACTTGTACCGCACCTACGAGTCTGATTTTTTCATTTTACTTTGGCGATGGAAATCTATCACGAAGTCCAGGCCGATTCAGTAGATTCTCTCAATCCGTTACATATCATATCATGTAGATACCTACACGCATTATACCTAAGGGATGTACACACTGATCACCCAGAATCAAGACGCGCTAACACCCAAGTTGACGTCTATTTAATTCGTGTTTTATTAGTACAGTCAAACCCGGCAATGAAGAGCTGGGGAAGAAAACTCTGTGACAGTGATCGCCGAGTTCTATCATTTTCACCTCCGAAAACCCTTATAAAAAGAAAAGTAGAATTCTCTATAAGAGATAGTCTTTTTTCACATTTGGACTTCTTTGAGTGTAACAGCCTCGCCATCTACAAAGTGTGTGTGACATCTAGAAAATGCTACGCATTGAGCATGTTTTGACAGGTCACATGCAGGTTAGTTGTCTTTCTGAAAGGGGCCGGGTTTCCCATAGCATGCAATGATAAATTAGTTATTGAGTGTCGATCGATGAAGGATCGCTTCGTTGAATTCTAAGGATGTCTAAATGAAAAGGTAAGGGGTTTTCGTTGAGTGATAAAACTAAATTTGTGAGAGCGTTCAATGGTGGAGGATTGCGAAGTGATATATTGAGTTATTTTGGCTTTACCTTCTATAAGGTAATTCAAGACAAAGATTCCATACTGTCACAATTCTTGGAGGGACAGAGAAAATAGTGATAGGAGCTGCTAAATTTCTTAACGTCGAAAAGTGCCTGTGGAAAATATTTAAAAAACCCTCCATTAAAATATGCTCATAGATACTCATGGAAACTTCTAAATATAAAAAGAAATCACTACTGTACCTCTAAAAAGTGAGAAATCCAAAAAGTGAAAAATCTGGAAAGTGAGAAACTTAAAAGGGAAAAATAACCGCCATTCCCTTTCAATTTTGCTTATTCAAGTTCGACTGCATTTTTAAGTTTTCAGACGCTATTCTACATACATGTAGTGTAATCTGAAATTGCAAGAGAACGCGTTTAAATTCTTATTTATGAAAACATGAAACGAGTCTATTATCACAGTAATATCCTAATGAATATCAATTTCGCAGTTATGGACTCCAGAGATTAGAAAATTTCGTCAATGTTACTAGTCGTCCGTTGGAGGCTTCCCAATATTTTGAAGCTACACAAAATTCGAATAAGGAGAAGGAGCACGGCCGTGTTAATACGTTAGAGTTTCGAATACAAGTTCAAAAATGCCGAAGTTTGCAAGCAGAAATCAACCGTTAGTAAATTCCGAACAGCGGGATAAGTAACTTACTATCTTCATGAGAGAAATGTATTCACTTATTTATTTTTATAAGAATTTTTACTTGCAAAATTTGGCTTTTTGGAGCTTGTTTTCAAAACTCAACGAAAGGTGCTTTTCAATAAATATATAGTTGCGTGGTTATATCAAAACGGAAGATATTTAGAGAAATATGCCTCCACCATTGTAAAACAAAGACCTTCAGATTATCTCCTCCAAAGTACAGTTGGATAATCAGTGAATTTGCCTATATCAGCACTATTTCTAAATACTAATTTTTCAGCTTAAATATGATTATTTTGGGTTTATTGCACACATTACTGTCATTCGTTACAGAGCGATAGTTGCGATATTGGATGTTTATCCTCAGGCAGGTGTTTTCCTGCATCTTTCATCCCAATAGTGTTGTACCAGTAGGAGGAAGTTCAATTTTGATTTCTCGTTTTTACCTTTTATGGGCCATCATTATTCTATCACGATAGTCATTCACCACCAAAACTGTTAATGTATATTTAGATATCAGCACCACAATACGGGACTGCAGAATGCTTAGAAAAGGCATCAATTTACTTCCCTAATCTGATGTATTTCCAAAACTTTTCGTGTCTTCCTTTCTCCTGCCCTCTCATTTTCACCACTTATCACAAGAAAGTGATCGGCATCATCAATTTAAAAGCGCATTTTATATTTAATAAAAAGATGAAGACGCATTGATTTCGTGGATGATATTTAGTCGTTCTCAGAACTTCAAGTAGCTCTGCTTCATCAGCGCTTCTTCATTCACAATAGAATTCAGTTTATAGTTACTCGCAGATTGCACACTGATAACGCACTTACCGGAGCATAAGAAACTTTCTCAGCTGCGGATGCTCGAAACAAACTTGAAATCATTGAGAGATCTTCAAATTTTCAGTTTAGACTCCATTCTACAAACAGGTTACAGTGAAGAAATATAAATTTGCGCCGTATGGTCTGCGATGTGTTTTTCTTGATAATAAAGAAGTTTTTTGCATTACTTACTTTAGATTTTTATGCTTCCGATATTCATTGGATGTATTATCAATGATTAATATACATTTCATTAACTACAAACTCGGAAATATCAGATATTTCTGTTCATAAGGTACAAATAAAATACATACCCTAGAAAAAAATGCGAGAAGGGAAAACGACCATGACAAAGTTAAGGAAGTAAGGAATCTATCATTTATGCTGCAGGTATATTCTGAAGGTTTTGGGGACCTTTACAGAGGGAGTTCACCTTCTTAGCGACATCTAGCAGAATTCCGAGAAATATATTTTCAGACACTGGAAAATTTTCATTGTGAGGCTTTCAAACCCATGATAATTTTATTCCTCTAACTGCAGAGATATGATTCTAAAGGAATTGAAATTTTCCATCGGTAGAAATGGAGGTAGAAAATAATTTGAAATTTCTTGAAATAGATCCTTAAAAAGCCTAAACATATCATTAACCTTACAGCAATTACTAGAGTTTTTGATATTAATGTCCTACATTAAAGCCGTAAAAGCTTAGTTTGAACGGAAATATCACTTGTTCTAATTATTTTTTTTAATATGACTTCATAAGTCAAAAGGCAGAAATTGAGATTCTCCCGAGATTCGTTTCCTTGTTACCAATGTAACAGAGGCGCTTATGTAAGGGCACTTTGTCTTGCCAAGATATCTTACTACGCTTAGTTTATAACAAACTATATGTCTGATTTCACTTTTGTCCCCCATATTGTGTTTCAGTGCGATACTAGTATTCGGTCACTTTTTAAATCATAACTGCAACTGAATTTCTAATTTTATTGAATTCCTTATGTTCCATATTTCCCGCACTCACTCCTCTAATAGTGAGATATCGGTTCGAGCAGCTCTTACTTAATCACACTTCTTTACTTCAGTTTGCTGCATTTTACTTCATTACTTCATCGCACTCCATTCGATGGACGCATTAATGTTTTCGGAATTGAGTTTCATCTCAAAGTCATTCAGTTAAAGTAAAGCAAAGCGATAATTTTCTTCGAAATCGTTGCTGATATCAAATAATGAACAGCCCTAAGAAACTGACGAAACAGAGACATTACAATAGAATTTTGCGAACTACAGTGAAAGTATTCCGAGAGCTTTTCAAATGCCCTACACAGTAATGATGACTGTAAAAACGAATGTTAATATTTTATTGAATTAATTCCAAGTTTCAGACAGCTAATATTTAGACCGGTTATTAAATATGGGATAATAGGGTACACATGTAGATGTAGATGAAGATGTAAATGTACATGTCATCCATGAACTTGAGATAACCTTTTAAGTACAAGAAGATAACGTCCAAATGGATAACACTTATGCCTCAAAAATATTTTGCGGAATTCCTGTTTTCCTAATGATATTATTAAATACGTATAAGGGTACATTTGATAGATATCAGTATTTTAGTGACATTTCACGATGGCTAATCGCACCAAACCTCTTTAAAGGCGTTTCAGGATCCAAATTAACTGCCTCCTTCGTTTCTTGGTAACTTATTCCACTCTTTATATCATCTAAATTCCTTCATCTTTGAAAATCTCAGTCCTTCCCATCCTTAACAAATTTCTTTATCAATGCCTCTCCTGTTTATATTTGACGCACCCATTTCCTGTCTACATTTAATTATTTTATTTAAGACCCTCTCTTCCCCAATCCTCTAGTACCTCAATGTTTCTTTTTCTAGCAACCCAACTTTGCCTTACCCATTCCTTAAAGGACCACAATATTTCTGTATCAAATCTTAATATCTACGTGTATATTTACCCCTAAAACAATACACTTCACAAGAAGTATTTTACTAATCATTAATTATTCCTCTATTCCTTTGTAACCAGTTCCCTTCACTTTATAAATGCTTCTTTGGTTAATGCTATTATTTTCCGAATTTCAACTGTGCACCTTCCATCCCAAAAAGAATGCTAACCAAGTAAGAAAATGGATACACCTGTTCTGGTCATTCCCTTGTCGTCAATTTGGTATTCTCTTTTTAGTAAACCTCATAGCTTAAGTTATTATTATGTTTTCATTTTTATTTTAAATTCCCTTGCTTTATCCTTTATTAAATTTACTGGGATTTGTAAGCCCCTTCCTGAAACGCCCACAATATCTTTTTCGTCTGCATATCTTACAGACTTTTTCACTTTCATATTGCTGGAAAAGCATTCATTAGTGAACAATTTAAAATCCATCTACGCATATACCCTGCAAGCCACATTTTGATCTGTGGCAGAAGGTGCATTCTCCATGATTCTACTTCCTTATTTGGTCACTGTCCCGTATCGTTCGCGGAAAAATTGATCCTTGAAGCAACTATTTCCAGTAAATATTATACTAATTTTTCTCGACTTATCAAGTTTAATTATTAAGGTGATTTAACTGGGGGGCGCATAAAATTCAGCAACGTTTTTGAAGAGCGCTCTGCCTCTGAATTCATTTACGAAAGGTAAAATAGGAATTCAATGACTTAGAATTCCACTGTGTACACTTAATTGCACACGACCGGTTTCGAAATATGTAAGCTTAGATTTCGATCGATAACCTGCGATGCACCAGCGTATGACAAGAGAAAAACCTCACCTGATTTCAATATAACCTGATGATAAAGTGACATAGTAATTGAAACGGGTCGTGTGCAGTAAAATATGTACAGTGGAATTATCACGCAGTGAATCTTTATTTTATCAGATATAGAGTTCCACGTAGTACTTTCCTCCAGCCACAGGCCGAAAGACAGCTTGCAGGGTACGTGTGTTGATGTACATAGTTAAGCCTTAAATTAAGCAGAGTTATCATTCTTCTAAAAAGAGTAAGGTATTGGTGGTGGTAAGCGATCCTTATAGAAGAAAGGGAAAAATTGAATTGAATAGGCTGCAGCTCGAGGTTGTAAGGAATTTCAGATGCTTGGGAAGTGAGTTGTCAGAGGATGGGAGAATAAACACAGAGATTGGACACAGATTAGGAGAAGCCAATGGATTTTTATCAAAGCGTACGAGGCATGCTTTGGAGAAAAGAAGTCCCACTCAAATGCAAGATGTTAATGTTTAGTACATATCTGGTGCTTATCCTGACATATGCTTCCAGTACGTGGAAAATGACAGGCCGAGAAAAGAGTAGAATCCAAGCAATGGAAATGAAATTCTTAAGGAGCAGTCTAGGAAAAACAAGGAGAGACAAGATCAGAAACGAAAGAATCAGAGAAATCTTGGATATAGAAAGGCTCCAAATACAGACTGAGAGAATGAGATTGAAATGGTTTGGCCGTATGAAGAGAATGGATGAATGGCAACTTCCAAGAAGGATATTTGAAGAGAAGATTAAAGGAAAAAGACCAAGGGGGAGACCAAGAGGAAGGTGGAAGGACATGATTATGAAAGACATAAGTCAAAGAGTGGAAGGTGTAGATTAAGTGAGGGATGAGATGTGGTGGGAGTATAGAACGGCGGTCAGTGGTCCACAAACACCCTACCCTGACAGAGTCGGGATAAAGGATGATGATGATGATCTTTCTTCTAAAGATTCCAATCCTACGTTCCGAAGCAACTGTGTTCTACTTTCTGATTTGTCGAAGTAATCCTTTACTAAAAGAATCTCCTTTCGTTGTACCTTTTCGATATATCGAATTAAAAACTTGTTAGTAGAGTAGTAGGATACATTACATGCATACTGAAGGTGAGGCTAAATTAACGCAACGTAAAAATGCCTGCGAACTTTTACTCCGCTCCAACAGATTAATCTCTTGAAGAAACAGTTTCTCTAATGCTCGTCCACATATATTATGGACGTCATGTTTTGGTTGCTTGCTCCCAATATACACCAGGATTCACCCAATCCGGGGTTATATTTCCCGTTCCATTCAGCTAAATGTATAAAATACCCATTTTAGAAAATATTTTCATTGTTCTTTGTGCCTAATATCTAATTTTTAGAATATCATAAGGTTACCTTTACGGTTTGTTCTACCAGTTAAGCCAAATCTAATCTAATCGATAAAAATCATACAGTTCATAGGTTTAGGTGATTACAAAGTTAGTATATTATTCTCGAATAAAATACTTTGTCAGAATGCAATCTGAAACCTCGTAAAATGAATTTTAATTTTATATTACATGTATGGGCGATTTTATTTTAAGAAATCCTGGGAAGATCGGGAAAAATATTAGCGGGCGACGAACGGTGAGCTGCGGATTTATTTATTTGCGTCATTCACTTGTCATATTCTGGCGAGATATTCACTCGCATCCCGGCCATCCGTCTTTACAAAAGCTGCATCAACGTACTATTGTACCTCATACCCTCCTTTTCTTCTTCCCTTTATACTCTATCAAAGTCGCAATGCATGAGATTACTAATCGCTAGTAAGATGTCCCTTTTCTTATTCCTCAACGATAGGATGTGTAATTTACTAGCAAAACTAGTTCATTTTGCGCAGAAAATCAGCACACAGTTAAATACCTCTGTTGATATCCAATGGAATTTTATTCATTTTTAGTTCAATGAAAATAAATTCTGACACCGTCTAAAGATAATATACTTTTGCAAAAAACTGTTTCCTTAAATCAATGTTAACTAAATATTCTTTCTGTGGACGTGGTCAGATTTCGTTTTCATTAAACTAAAATTGTTGAAGGTACTTATTTCTTTCACTATAATTCTATTTTCAAGAAAATTTCTAAGGTTAGTTTTTAATATGTTTAATCTATTTTCAGTAACTAAGGAAATGCATTCAAATATAACAAGGCAACTATTACACCACTTCATAACAAAGTAATCAGAATAATCTATCCAAAAGCATTAAGAGTGGTGCAGCAAATGCTACCAAGGACATTGATTGAATGTACTATAGATCGCTTGGAATGCTACATCTTGGAGTAACTATTATACTATATTTTTCCCATACGATTCATAAATATTACAGCAATGGTATCCACGCACAGTAAATGAAAATTCAAAAGGTTGAAAAGAAAGAAAACGCACAAACGGAAAGGAAAAATAGCGACATCCTCTCTTCCAAGGACTTCCACTCTGCATCTGAGAGCATTTTCGTAACTCTTGCTCTTTTGAGGCTGCATTTTTAATAAATCGCATTGCCTCGCGGTGCACTTTCTTGAGGTCGCGGGTATACGTTTCGTCCGATGGGTTCCAAATACTGGGCGTATATTCTAGATGTGGCCTGACTAAGGTGAAATAACATTGATCTTTAAACTTTTAATCGAATCGACCTACATATAGTACAATGCGCCGTATAAAATCGAGCTCTTCAGTTGCAGATTTTTCGGAGGCGTGCTCCAGTCACTATTTGTAAAAGTGATTTCTAGATATTCAATGTACTCGATCGTATTTATATTTCGCAACACCTCCGAATGTAAGCTAAATTGTTTGGTAGCCAAATATCCTCTAATTGTTATGTATCACGTCAATCAGCTCATTGATATCTATCGGAAATAGAAGAGGTCCAATTACGCTGCCTTGTGGTACGCCAAAGGTATCTTTGACTTTTCCCCGAACTAATGTCATCAAGTACTATTTATTATATCTCGCAAAGGAAACACTTGACCCAGTCAGTCAATTATTTCCTAATCAATACCGTTCATTTTAATTTTTAAATTAATTTGTTGTAAGGTGTTGTTGAAAGTTGTTGACTCTGTTGAAAGATTTCTATAAATCAAGGAAAATAGCTTCCAATTGCCTTTTATAGGCATTAAGATGTCGTGAGAGAATAATGGAAGCTAAGTATCTCATGATCGGGCCTTTCGTAAGCCGTGTTGGTTCTAACTAAGAAAACGATTGCTATCTTAGAACTTTATTAGTAAGCTAACAGTTAACAACGACATGCCTTATTACTTTCCCTTGCAGCTAAAGTAATAAGGTATGTCTATAATTATCTGGATCCTCCTGTTATCCGTTTTTATGAACAGGCGTGAAATACACGAACTTCCAATCTATTGGGACACAGCCTTCGTTGATTGGCTTAGAAATTATAAATTTGAGATTCGTAGCGACCCTTACTAACAGTTCCATGAATGCTGTGCCGGAATACCTTTTGAATCCAGGGATTTATTTGGTTGAATTTTTGCGTGAAAATTTAATGACTCATTCTTCGGTAAAACATATACGTGCATTTATACGGGTGTAATAATCACCGAAAGGGTTTCCTTGCTACTATTGAGTGTGAATACTCCTTGATAAGAAGTCGTTTTAGGATGTGTCCTTACCTCTTCGTATCGCAACTTACATTTCCATCGTTATTCCTTATCGAGATTACCGTTTCTATGTAGCCTTGTACATTTCTAATGTAAAACTAAAAAAAAAGATTCTTAAAATTCAATAATTCAAGGAAACGATGACTGAATTACTTTCCGGAACTCTATGGTTATACTCTCCTATAAATTGAGTTCAGTTTTACAAGAGTGCGAGCGAGATGAGATGTGGAATTACTATTCGGATTATTCTTTGAAAGTGAAGAGAGATATCTCTTATGAATGATAAATTCAATCAATTAAAGTTCAATGTAAAATCAGTAATGGTCGCCTTCCATTTTTACAATTGGATACAAAGGAATTAGTATTTAAATTTCATTTTATTATGACCGTTCTTACCCTTCGTTCGATTTAGCCAGTAAACGTTTCATGTAAATAATGTGTTACGTGACAGCTTTAGTATCGAAAAAATCATGATGTACCTAACCTAATAGTCTAAGAAGGTAATTTACTCATACCATCATGCCTAAGCTTCCTTCTGTGTTATAGTAGTAGTAGTATTCTTAAAAGTGCTTCGAGAGCTAAGGTTATTTCGCACAAGACCCCCACCGGGAATCTAACCCGGGACCGCCTTCGCCAAAGTCGAATGCATTACCCCCTTGGCTCTCTGGGAACCCTTTTGTGTTATAGTAGACAGCCACTGTAAATATATAATGGTCACCCCATCGTATTACCAATCAGAATTTGCAAAACAATTGATACCAATAATACAGTAGGTAGGGTGAACCTCTATCTAAGGTGTGGCATATTTTCTAAAATGCGATTTACGTCCAAACAAGAAATGGAGGAGGAGCGGATGGAAAACGTTATTATGCCAGCCTTAGAACAGAGTGGTTGATTAAAAAATACTACGCTAAGTGAACACTCATTAACCCAAAAAGCGAAGAGATATTTCAGCGGAGGGAATATACGAGAAAGCGCCATTGAATTTTCGCAAACATTCTTTCGCGTAACATGTCGGACACGCGTGCCGTGGCTTCGCTTCCTCCGAACTACGGCGTTACCAGGTGAAATTTATTGCTAAATCACAGGGGAAAACACATTAAGAGTAGTATAAAAAAGCGAAAATGGCCTAAAAATTAGAAATGGCGAAATCAAAGCTTGGAAAAAATAGGAAAGGAGGAAAATATCACAATATACACGGAATAAGCTATGAAACTAAAACTTTTGCAATCTTATATGACAAAATATTATGCAAATTTTGAATATTTTATTTCATTTTTACATTGATATAGTAAATCTATAATTTCCTCCATTTCGTATGACAATTCGTATTCCTTGAAATTTGAGAGGGATGGAGAAAGATATCAAAAATACTTTTTTTGATATTCTGATAGTTTTCTGTAATGAAGAAAAATGAAAAACGGAATTTTACTCTTATCGCAGAACACTAATTCTATGGCCATGGTTTCGATCCCTTGGATCATCATTAGGTCCCTCAGACCATCAGGACCCAAGGGATTAGGACCCATGGATGTCAAGTTAGGAACATCAGGACCCCTGGATGGTTCTGATGGTCCTAACAGTGGTCGTTGAATAAACTTTCTGTGGTAAAAGTAAAAGCCTATTTTTCATTTTTCCTTCTGAAAATACTGTAATGAAGCTTGCATCAAACGAACTTGGATACATAAAATTTATTTCATAAAAAAGTAAAGCTGAGATATTATTAGTTGGTCTATATGGATCGTATTTTGGTATCCTTTTTAAAAACACATTTTCAGGATGAAGAATTGTGGAAGCCGATTTACATTTCAGCAACAAAGAAGCAAACACATCAACTAAAGAACGCAATGGGATTGCACCTGAATACATGTCCTTCCACTTCAATTGAACTATTAATTGATTTCTCATGGAAATACGCATTTTATTTACTGTCAAACTGGTAATATTGATTTAAAAAAGCGGCCGCTTCTGACCTGAGGATGCCAGCTGCATCGTTGGCAAAACGTCTTCACTCGATTTGACAGTCGCTGCATATTCCCGAGAGCCATTGCATCATCAATTAGGCAAATGGGTTGAAAAATTACACACGATATTGTCTTTCTTCTGAATCATTTTAGTGCTAACTAAATCGATTTTATATCCCTTTCCAAATTTTAGTAAAGAGTTGCTAAGGCTGTTCTTTTACCTTCAAGGCAAAAACTATCGTTAATAATTTGTTTATATTGATCTCAAACATCACCGGAATCACCGGAAGTTTCACTGAAAATTTTCAATATCTCGTGTATATTTCTAGGTGTAACCTTAAGTACTTGACAATACAGTTCATATTTTCTAAAAAAAACTAAATACTGCTAAGGTTGTATCGGTAGATAAATTTCTGTCTTAACTTATGGAATTTTGTATACGCCACAACTCATATAATAATGCTTAAAAGAGATTTAATTTTAACATTTTCGCAGGGAGTTTTGAATGGTGAAAGTTAAGATACTTACGTGTTAGTCAAGATAACTTCAAAATTATGAGATTAAATTCACAAGTTTCAAATATTGAGAATTGGCCTAATTTTCTTTGTTGAAAAAAAATGCCAATTTTATCTTGACGAAGTATTAGGCCGCAAATCACATGTTCTACAGTTTATTAATTGCAATGATTACAGCAATTCTTATTCTCCATTGTATAACTTAAAAATTTAAATATCGTACTAAACGGTAGGCCTTCATAGGGTATAAACCAGGATTTTTGCAACTAAAAGTCATTCCACCGTCCGTCCAGAGCCATTTTTCTTTTCCTTTCAAATAAATTCATTTATATGTATTGTTTTCTCCTGTTTCTATGCCTGGAAAATTAAAATATTAATTTCCTCATTCTCATTTATCAAGAATTTTCTCTTCCTTAGTTACTTTTCGGTCGAAGTCAATTTAAACTTTAACATCGTTAACCACTGAATTGGCCTTGTGAAATGAAATTTTGTCAGCTACGGAGTTCTTGAATAAAAATGCTTTTCTTTTTCGAAAGAAAAATTTTACTCCTAAAATAGCTTTTATAACTTTCTCTATTTAATACCAGCTCTTAATTTTAGATTGCTGCTATTGGCTCTTTCACTTGAGAAATCTTTTTCGGAAGCAGATGAATGAGATAATTTCTTAAAATGTGCAGCAAAGCATACACTAATGAGGTATAAGTATCCCTACCTGCCTCCATTACAATCAGCTAGAGAATGCATCATAGCATCTTATATTTATATCTTTATGTGTCATTAATCACAATAACTATACCTTAAAGAGTAAACTTGGAGAAGCAATTCTAGTATAGTATAAGTAGATATCTTTCTCACACACGTTTTGCTAGTTAAATTCATTTCATACTAGCAAAAGACAGGTCCGTCCTGAAACTTTTACTGCATAAGATTGATTGGAGGCTCTAAATTAAGGTTTACAAGTATTTGCAGAAAAAAAGGAGAAAAATCCATAGATAACTATTAGTATATATTTGCATAACATTGGAATGAGAGTAGAAAAGGGAAAGCACTTGGACGACAGGTTTCACATCTATGAGCTTTACGATTGCATTTTACAGGTTACGATACTTTCAGATTTGACTGATGATATGAGTATTAAATAATAAATTATAAAAGCTCACACATTCCATATGTTATACGGAAATTGCTCAATAAACCGACCGACTGATAGTATAGGTTACTAATTTCCTATGCACTTAGTGATTATTAAAATACATTCTTATGAATTATAATGAACTTCTCAATATATTTCTTAAAATGTTCATCTTAACTTATCGCACTCCTGAATGAAATAAATTTCCATAGCACTAAATAAAGGGCTCTTTCACATAAATCGCGTTCATTTTTCATGGCCATTATGAGCAATTTTATACAAGATTTTCCAGATTTTTAATCAACAGCATTTACACAAAAACATCTCCAAGTTCAATTACATAAAAAAATGAACAAGAACCATCAATAATATACGATAGATATGTTTACATACATACAATGAGCATTACGTTTAACAAAATATTCTTCAAAAGTCACCATATATGAATTTTGGTAGAGGAGTTCAGAAAATATATGTTAAAGAACGCCAAACTATTAAATATCTACTCCTAAATATGACATCTTATAACAATAACTATTTTACATACTTATGAATCAGCATAATATAAAACCAAGAGAATATAAAATTCTATAGCTTCTCCTCTGTGGCGTGTAAGATTATTTACAAAAATGTAATCTTTAATAACTGATTTTTTTAGAAGAGCTTTACTGATATAAGTAATATTTCTCATTCAACTAGGTCCTGTTCAGTAGTATTTGCTTGTCAGCATGCTCCATTTATTATATCGTGGTATTGTAAAATAAGCATTTTTATCATCAAATTTACAATATTGTAAGCGTATAACATATTATTATTAATTTGATAATGTTAATGATAATTTTAACATGACTTTCATTTAGGGCAAGATTGAGACGAATTACCTTTTCTTACAAGTAACACTAAATACGGAACTGGGCACTGAATTCGGAACTTAATAGCAATCCTTCGTTTTCTTTTAAGGATAAAAAATAACACTTCTTCAAATTCAACCGTAAACTAAAATTATTTCATGACCCAGGTCACAATTTTGTCACAATTCAACACAATTCAAGCCATGACGTTAGATGTCTGAATATGTTCAGCATGCCGAAATCCGGATTGCAGGATGTGCAGAGTTTTCTGCTCGAAATTACGAAGTATCTTCCCGTCTTTCCAAAAGATCTAAGGTGTCCCTTAAAAAATTTCACTTGGTTTAAATTATAAACGGATTATTGAATAAAATATATTTTCCTCTTATTGTCGGACATTTTTTCTTATAAATGGTCACGGTTACGGCAAAAGGAAGGAAGAGGAATACTCCTAGAATTTTGAAAATGAGACATTAATAGTATTTTTATTAAACTTAACATTATTTCTTCGCCTTTCCTGTCTTTGGCTAGAAACGAGAACTGTACTACGCAGTTAGGCTCTCTCAAAAGGATCTTTTTTAAAAGGTTTCATTTTGACTCTGGTTATTACGGGGACATCGCTTTGTCGCAAAAATTGGATCCGCGTTACGTAGTGAAGATTCGTGAAGTGACAAAGGAGCCGCTCGTTCATTAGGGCCCCCGAATCCGATGGAAAGAGATCAATGGAAAGAGGAGAGGGCGCGCGAATTCGATTGCAGTCGGCGCTTTTGCTTCTTTTTTAGGCAGCGCATAAGATTACGCGAAATGCAGCTCCGGGATTTGCATCCTCTCTATCTCTCTCTCTGCATACGAAACTGCGATTTTTTGCGAAATTCGCCCGTTCCGTCGAAAAAAAATGGCGGACGGTTTTCTCCTTCGTGGCTGCTCTAATTTTTTTTTACAGTTAACGAATGTTGGGTAATACATTACTCCTTAATAACTCCTGCTTCAATAATAAGGCATAGAAACAATTTCCTATAATTTTTCCATATGTTTAAGTACACTAAGTGAGATCGACAAATTATACCAGGGATCCCAGCTCGCGGTCCCAGCCACATTCGGCCCTTACATTAATTCTGCGCGGGCCGAGCCTAGAAAATATTTAAACTTTTCTTAGATATTAATTTACGTTTTATCGAACCGAGTAAAAAGAAGCAACGGATGTAAGGTCTTTATAAAGGCGAGGTTGAGACTAAAAAGTATCTTCTACCATCTAACCTGTCGTCACTGATATTAATGAAAACATAAATAAATGCGTAAAAACAAATAGAGAAAAAACGTATAATGATTAGCAAATGTGAAAACCAAATAATATCTTACGACAAAATATCCACAGGAGGAAAACACCCAAAAAAGGGGTGTGTGAAAAACTAGCACAAAGCTACTGAGTGTACAAGATAAATGGTGTGAAGGAAACTTTGTATAACATGGAAATCGCTTGAGCAGTACGATAATAATTCAATTCACCTAAATCACTAACACAATAAAAATAACAAAATATTATCCTTTTAACAAAGACATAAAAAAATAAAAATAGTTTGAAAATTTAGATGAGAACGTTCAATATAAAAATTAGTCAATAAGCAATATAGTTGTAAAATGAAAGATTAATCAGCAATGGTCCATTTTAAAATTTCAGCAGGTAGAACAGAAATAGGGTATCTGCAGACTGCTTTCCAAATAGTGATACGGCCTGTAGGAGTTATAAGTCTGGGAGCCTCAGATCTAGATCATATGATACAGAAGCTGACGTACACAAGGCAAAAGAAAGTTGTTTTGTAAGTTTGTGTTGAAAAGACAATCCACTGCTTTCAACCTTTATCTCCAGTGGATATAATCACTGGAGAGTTAGGCTTATCTTTACAACACAAACTCTCGTAGATAAAATGTTTTGCATTTTACCTTCAGTATGTCATATGGGTAATAGAATATGTATCCTGTTGATGAATCTACCACATTTTCAGTCAACTATTATAGAATGCTGCAGTAAAAAATCCGCCTCTTTTAGATTGATGTCATTTGTTGACTGTTTATTAACGGTTATTTACTTGTGATAATTTATTTTTATACATACTCACTATTTTGTTCATTTTACCGATTTTCTACGTTCAATGTATATATCATCTTAACATTGTATTTTTATAGCTAATTTTAGCGTGGCTCCCGGATAATCAAGTGGGCGAAGTAGCCAAGTAGCCGGGTTCGATTCCCGGCGGGGGCTCACGTGCGAAATGACCAAAAGCAGTCGAAGCACATATAAAAATACTACTACTGCTAGCTAATTTTAGCAGGTAGAACTTCCTAAAGAGTGAAATTTGGAGGACTGAATTTCTAAACAAGTTGCCTCTTATATTATGTTCAACGTCAAGTGATATTGCATTGCTACGTTGCTATGTACCTACATAACGCCAGAAAATAACTGAAGGCTCAATGAAGTGAGGCAAACCGGTTAAAGCAGCGAAGGTACAATTTGGCAAACTAAAATATTAATAAAGGTAAGAAAGAAGACAATCTACATCTAAATTTACATAAATACCCTGCAAACCACCTTTCCGCGTGTGGCAGTGGGTGTAATCCAAGCGTTCGGGTTACCTCTTTACCTGTTATCGTTCCCAACGATCTTGTCCTCGCATCTATATTTCTGATTTTACGCTCATTGTCGGATCGGCCGAAGTAGAAAAGGGGTCACATAATATAAATTACGTCTTCCGCAAATATACCTTCTCTGAATTTAGCAAGCAATCGCTGCCTAATCTCCTTTCTTTCGAGGATTCCAAACCTGCGTCTGAGAGCATTTTCGTACTGCTTGCTTTTCTATCGCAGTACGTTTTAACAAATCGCACACTGGATTTAACGTCTTGCGCTGAACTCCCTCGTGTTCGCGGGTACACGTATTTATCCGCTGGCTCCCGCTCGCGCATATTTCAGATGGGGGCTAAGTTGAAATAACATCGCTCTAGAACTTCTACAATGAATCTATCCAACATGATAAAACCGAGCTTTTTAGTTGCCTTACCGTAGATTTTATGAATATGTGTGCTCCAGTTACTGGTAAGGGTGATTCCGAGACATTCTATTGATTACATTGATATTCGTTCCAATAATTTTGTTCTGATGGTCCTAACGCAATTGTTCACTTTCGAAGACGTTTACTACGGAAAAATATTTTACATAAAGGCCTAGTTGCCATTTTTCGCACCACTTTTGAATATTAACTAAATCGTTTGACTGTGAAATGCTATCTTCGTCGTTTGATATATATCCAGGTCATCGGCAAATACTCTCGCATTTCTCTCAATGTCATCGCTCAGGTAATAGATGTGTATAAGAGGAAGAGTAGAGGTATGATTGCGCAGCCTTGAGGTACGCCTAAAGACAGCAGTATCACCAAAATATAACAAGGAACGCAATCCTTCTTCTCATAGCAGTGTCTCATCAAGTAGCGTTTAAAGACACATTGTTTGTTTGCTTGTTATCCTTGGTAGAGTAGACTTAGATAAACACAAGACAAAAGTCCAATCCAATCCTATACCCTGTGTTCACTTACTTTAGTGATTACTAAACTACAACTTTTCGAATTATAAATTCCTGGTGAATTGATTCCTAGGTTAGAAAATTGCCTTCCTTCAAGGCCAGAGATAATCATTCCCGATGATGCTGAGGAATGCATGTTGGAAAATTTGGATCCAGAGCAAGAGGCTAGGCGGCAGGAATATAAGAATGTTTATGATGAGGATAAAATGGGGAATGGCCTTAACGGCAAATTGAAAGGTGTTCTGAAGGATACGAAGTAAGAAACTTCAGCTAAATTTACTTAATAAATTCAGAGATAAGGAATGAAAAATAAGTAGATGTATTAATATATAATCTTTGTGTTATGCAGCGATCACTCTGAATGTGTGTTACTTCAGAAAATAGCCAATATGAACATTGAGTAAGTAATGCCTTCTCTTTCATCATAACTGTAAAAAGATCGAAGCTATCATGAGAAATGGAAACTGCTACTTTTAACGTACCTCAATACTCTAATTTCAATTCGAAATCCAATATATAATTTTTCGGATATTCTACTAAATACTTAAGAAACGTATTTATTCACTAGGTGAAGTAGTCTTTTTAAACAGAAAAGACTGTACTTGGGTCCAAATGATTCTATTTACCGAGATATTGGTTTGCAACAAATATCTTTCTTATGTAAACTCCCTCTGCACCGCAAACTCTACCCTTTGGTGATCTAATTACTTCAGAATGGTTAGAAAAGATTCATAACCAATTCAAACAGTCTAGGATTCTTTAGAAATACATTTTAGCCGTATATGCAAGGTAGGAAGGGCAACGGTCTTCTTTGTTGAACTGTGAGAAGAATTATTTTTGCGAGATCTGGCAAGGTTAAGTTGCTGCTCAAACATCGGCAAAAATCTTAATTTCCCTAATCGGAATCCTAAATTTTTTAGTGATTACGAATGGCTGCTTCGATGTAAGATTTGTGAAAACGTTCCCATTCCACAAATCGACAGATATGATGATGTTATAAAGCCTCTTGGTATGCAAAAATTAAACAGAAAAATCTATTTTGAGAAGGTTCTCAACTTAGCGACAGGTTAAGCATTTATGACGTAACATAGGCCAGGGGTGGCGAGTCTATGGAACTGAAAATGGTACGCGAGATAAGTTCTAAGCTCGCAAAAGTCTTACGTAGGACTATAATTCTTATGCATTTTTCGCTTAAAAATGAAATCCTAGAGTAAATAAATGTGGACTATATACATTAGTAACGATAACTTACGTAAATTTGAACGTATCATTTCCAACTTTGATTAAATAAAAGTGCAAGGATTTTGACAAGGAAATATTAGACGCAGAATGGTAATTCTGCGGTTAGAAGTTCGGGTCCCAGTCATGTCGCTATTTTACACATATGTTTTATCATAATAAAAGTAATGACATGATATCAGCCTTTTACGTTACTATGTTTTAGAACCAAATTGTTACGCAAGTCCTTCGTATTTATCAAATATCATTCTTTTGTCACAAAAATTCTTTTGTCACAAAAGGTTTGCCATTTCTGATATGGGCAATAACATAAACACAACTTTTTAAGGACTAACAAGTGTGAAAAATAGCGACATGACTGGGATTTGAAACCAGGTCTCCTACTTTCCAGGCAGGTATTCTAGAATACCTGCCCGGATACTTGTTATTCCTTGGGATTTAGCCGCACGACTTTACGTGCAAAAATTAACACCTTTACCTTAATCTTTACTACTTTTTAACCAGTGAAAGTTTAACCACCTTCCCATAATGTTGGGAATTCCACTTTGATAATTTCGGCAGGGGTTTTTTCCTGCTTTATATTCATCAAATTTCCTGCTTAGCATTCATCTCAAAACATCTAATTATAAATTCCAAATTATCAACACTGAAAAATTTGTAAACACTAAATTTCAATAGATCTTTTTGGCTCACAAAGTTCAGCTTGAAAACTGCTCTTCAGAAATATAACTCCTTTGTAAAAGTGTTAGTTTATCTCGCTAATTGTAGGTGATTGACGGATAAAGCTTAAATCATGAAATGAAAGGTAATATTTTTACTTATAGTTATCTTTTGATAAGCATAACTCATTTTGCCATAGGTTTGAAGTTAAGAGAAATATGCGAATGTAAATTCCTTCCATGGTTGCAAATCTTCCCAAATAAGACCTGCTACATTGTGATTGTTCGAGGAAATTTTAAGGATGTTTTTTGAAATAATAAACAAATGTGTTCCATCTATATCGCTACTTCCTGTGAGGTAAATTTTACTCATATTACTTAACTTTATAAGCAGGAACAATTACTCTGAAATAGAACCTATTGGTAAACACCAAATCTCATTTTTTAGCAGACATTATGCTAACTTCGATTCGCAAACAATCGAAAAAGAAAATACCTTTGAAATATCATATAGGTAAATGAAAACTCATTTGTAGAACGTTTGATTTACCCTACACTTATATGCGCAGCAATATCTCTGCACAATTATGACATGAAAGATATATCACAGAAGGATCAACAACTTTAGTTACGAAATTATGATTTGGCATCTTCATTTTACAACGAATCGTCTATTAAGTATTTTGTAATTTTTATTTTGATTAATATTTTAACATCACAACTAGTTCAATCTTAAATATCAATGTTTATCTTGAAATTATATAGTTTTCATTATTTAAAATATGATTTCAATATCTCTTTTCTTCTATTTTTCCTATCGTTTAGTTTATTTTGTTTTATTCCATTTTATTCTTCTGCTTATTTCTTGTATTCTAAGTTCTTATCTATATTCTTTCTATGAATATGCATTTATAATGTCGGCGCGTTTATGACACTTTCCCTGTTATTCCCTATTCCTTTCTTCCCTCTAGATGCAACTTTCTGCTTGTATCGCAGGTTTTTCTAGTAGTTGTTCTGTCTGAATTTTAATTTTTCCCCAAAAACAGACAGATTTTCTTTACAATAGTTAGTATTTTTTCATATAATATTTCCATCTTTCTGCTACTTATTCTTTTGTCTGAAAACTACGAGAACTTTCTAGAAACCTTTAATAACAAAGATATGGATTTATGAAGAGACTTACATTTATCAATCTTTTGTATAAAGACATACATTCGACTTTTGTATAAAGACTTTTGTATAAAGACATACATTCGACTTTTACATACAAACACTCATAGTTATATATTATAAAATATTACTGAACATGTTTAAGGATTTGGAATTTATTCGGGTAATAATTTCCATTATTTTGTGATCTAATTAAGGAATCAACGGTTTCCTTCGTCCCTTTTAGCCGACCCTTTCTACATTTTACAAGTATGTTTTTTTTCTACATGTAGATATATATATATATATAAACTTAAATAAATAAATAAATATTGGACTCTAAAACGTGTCTAAAATATGCAGAAAATCCTTTCGGGTTGCGAACAAAGTAAACTCTTGGAAATCCGACGTTTCGGTCGCCATTTTGGTGTCCATCTTAAGGGTTGTATGTTGCGAGAAAATACAAAACCCTGGTTTTCACAATATACACCCTGAAGATATTTTATGATAATCACCCGTATTTCCGATACATTAGATAGTGGGAAGATAGTTCTGTAGTTGGTAAATTAGCTAGCATTTCCTTTATTAGGGAATCATCATAGCCTTGCTCCTAATTTTTGTATTTACTCATGTTATTTCTTTATTCAAATTTATTATATACTGTTTTGTAAAGTTCACTCAGTGTTTTAGTCCCAAGGCTTATCAATTGTATTGCACAAAAAAGTTACTTAATTTATAAAAATGATTCATTACTATTCATGGAGTAAGAAAACGACAGCTTTTAAAAGGTGTTTTCGCAGATACGAAACGTATTAGAGGCTATACATTAAGTTATGGCTTAAGTGGTGGTAATCCCGTAAATTATATGGATTAGCAGCCTAAAAAGCCAGCCATTAATCTGAGCATTACTCCTCGTTATTTCCACAATATATACACTATACCACACCTCGACTCTCACTTATCAAGAATTCCCTTTCAACGCCATTCATCTAACATACTGCTCTCATTTACTTTTTTCCGCGATTTTTTCGTAAATCCATTATCTTCAGGGGCGTAGCCAGAATTTGTCTATGCGGGGGGTTAAGAGCATTTCTTCCTCCCAAATTCTATTGAAGATAGAAACTGATTTATTTTAATATGTATACCATGCGAATCTTAACGCTAAATCTAAGAATCGTAAGGTATAATCGCGAGAGGCCATTCTCTCGTATGCTTTCCTTTATTTTTTGTCCTAATGGTGGGGTTTAATCCCACAAAATCTCCCCGTTGGCTACGCCTATGATATATGATCTTTCTCATGTAAATTGCATCTCTCTCTGTTAACCATTCTCTCTATTACTATTATCGGGGTGATAAAATAGATAGTAGCATAGTAGTAATATTTTTAATAGTGCTCCAACAGCTAAGGCCGTTTTGCACGTATGCCCCCACCGGGAATCGAACCAGGAACCGCTTTCACCAAAGTCGAACGCGTTCTCCACTTGGCTATTCGGGGGCCCGAAATAGTAGATGTCAAACCGATTCTGTGTGCTTATAAAACCTCTTCGTCGACTCGTTTGGATCTTCTAATTCAAGGAAACAATCTCTGAATCAAGAGTAAAGTGGAACAGAAATCCGTTAACGTTATCTCCTCCCGAATTCGCCAACGTTCAACAACCACACTAGTTATTCGCCACGGAATTCAATCATTTCACATCCGGTTGCCGCAGAATTAAACTCATTTAAGATGCACTTATTTAATTCGGTCCGTTTAAAAGCGTCGAATTCGACTGCAGCTTGCGAATTGGCCCAACCGTCACGTTCGCGCGAAGATGCTGCATAAAATTCGCAATAATGTCGAATTCGTGTGATTCCAGCTGCGGCCCATTCATCCGCAGTGCACAATGCTCGCAAAGCAGAGGAACCGGCTTCGAGTCCGGGTTCGGCGGCCCAAGATCTCCCGCTGAATGCTGCATGACCGCCCACGGCGAGTCCATTGTGCAATCGCGACACTGCAGCGCCCCGATTCGCGAATCTTGCACATCTGCTTGCTCTGCCCGTTTTGTATTCTGCATTAAGTATTTAGTCAAAAGAAACACGTTCGCAGTGCAGTGGGACAACCGAATCTTTTGCATTTGCTGCCCTCGCGGTCCGAATTTATAACGCCTCCTCGAAGGACGTGGAATCGCGAATGGCTCTACAAACACTTTGAATTTCATTTTCTGCAGTCAATGTTTTCTTGCAAGTCTTTCATCTAAGCTTGTGGAAGGTTTTTCGCCTTATGAATCATTCTAAGACTAGATGAACCCGCGATCAACATTGATTTCGCAGGTGTCATAGAAAAAGTGGTGGGGATATCTCTTTCATAGTATGTTCGCGCACCAGTAGGCCGATTATTAATATCCTCGTACCAGTAGGCTGCATAAGAGAACTATAGGCCACATTGAAAGTATTATTCCGTATGTGTCACCATTAGGCAGCATTTGAAAGACGCAATGCAAGTTTTTAGATTCTATAAGGAGAAGGAACATGGCTGTTACAAAGTATTAAAGTGTGAGAAAAGCTCCAAAAAGCCAAAATACTTAAGTATTTCATGTCCAGTCTTAATAATATTCAAACTCTAATGAAGTATTTAAATGTTCGTATATCGAACTATGAGTACGCTCTTTGTCAAACAAATATAATCGCTAGAGAGTGTAATAGATAACGATCCCCTTCTTCACAGTATCAGGAGACCTAATCTGGAAATTCACAACCACCAGCTAAGAACAGTACTTTTCCAAAAGTAAATTTCGTAGTTTTATTTCTTTCGATTCCCCGCTTCATTATTCCTTAAAACAACTAACGAAGATAAGAAAGTATATAGAAATGCCTCTTTGTTAGAAGGTGTTCTTCAGTTTCACTACCTCTAGCGTAGAATATAATTGCATTCTTTCATTGAAACCAATTCAAAATGCTCAGTCTTAATAATACACAATCGCAAATAATTCCAAGGAGACAATTCGCATGTCCCTAAAACTTTCATATTCAGCATATCACTTGGGGTACTTTTTTGCATAATAAAATACGGCGGATTGTAAAGAAAACTTAAAATACTTTTTGGGGGAGATGTAAGTTTCTAAGCATTACATTAAGTTATGGCTTAAGTGGTGGTAATCCCGTAAATTATATGGATTAGCAGCCTAAAAAGCCAGCCATTAATCTGAGCATTACTCCTCGTTATTTCCACAATATATACACTATACCACACCTCGACTCTCACTTATCAAGAATTCCCTTTCTTTTCGCCTTCATTCTTTGCTGAATTCCCTCCAACCTTCTGTCGATCCTTTTTCCTAACCTAGAGGGACATTCATAAAATTAGGTTTAACTCATGCCAGATCATTGTAATTGCTTCCCCTACTTTCTTTTACTATTCTTTGGTTTATTGCAAATTTTTATTATTCTATTTTTTGTTGCTGTTTTGTTGTTGTATGTGTTTCACTATCACTTTCAATTGACATTTCTCTATAGTACGTGATAATTAAATAAATAATATTTTGATAATTGGAGTCATACGATCAAGGTATCAAAACTTGAATGCAGGTTGTTATCCTATCTGATAATTTACGCCAGAAGAATGCAAAAATTGTCCAATAATTTTAATATATTTTCTGTATTTCGAAACATTGACATCTATGCTACGAGAAGAAAAAAAATTATTTGATTGATTTAGATCTTCATTGGAATTAGAGGGAAAAACTACTTTGACTTGCTAGGAGGAACTAGATCAAACATGTCTGACTAGCAAATGACTTCTCAAGTTCAATAAATAATTGTAATTAACGCCATGTAATTCCTGAATAATAGTACTTAAGGTATAGCGGACATTTTATGTCGTTACCCATAGTTTTTGTGGCTTCACATTTTACGCAAAGTAAATATCTTAATTTTGAATATTTAAAATTATGTTTAACAATCTTTGCAGCTTTTCTATCTCATTTGCCTAATTCACTCACAGTAACAAATTTAGAGAGATGGATAGTTATACGTCACAATGCAACCCTTACGGATTTGAAAAAAGTTTGGGACATTTTAATTAACTTCAACTAATATCAAGTATTTCAAAGCAAATGGTATAATTTCAAACGCTAAATAAATTTTAATAGTTACTGCTGACGTAACGTTCAAATATGAGATTATTTTGATCGTCTATAGTATAGACGATAACAATATTTTTATACTTACACATAGCATTGCAATACTATATATAACTATAAAAATATTGTTTAATGATAATGCCAATGTTTTGGCATGACTGAGAATGACTCAGAATGACTGAATGTTAAATCACTTTCTTAACAATTTATTTCCTAAATTTGAGTTATTTTTAACATTTGACTTGCAAGGGGAGTCCAATATGTAACATTTTATATCCAATTACATCCAAATATATACCCTGCAAACCACCTTTCACTGCGTGACAGGGGGTGAATGCACCATAGTTCTCTAATATACAACTTTCACGTACCGTTCGTGGAAAACATGAATTTTTGAAACAACTAGTGCTAGCATATTTCTCTCTGATTTTTCTCTCCGAATCAGAACGTTCTAAGTAACACGGAGAATGTATAATATCAGCTACGTCTTCTCAGAATGTTCTTTCTCTGATTTTGTTAAGTAAATTGAGTCTTTGTTTAAATCTCCTACCTTCCAGGGATTCACATTCTGCGTCCTGAAGTATTTGAGTAATGCTGACTGATTATTAGCAACATTTTTTTACGAAATGTATCGCCTTTCGCTATACCTTTTTTTACTCTCGAATGCAACACTTTTCGGCTGGATCCCTTACATTAGATGCCTTCTCGAGGTGAGGCCAACCAACCAACCAACGCAACGTAACATCGCTCAGTGACGTTTTCTTCACTCCGACTATTTTCCTGAAGAATCTTAGTATCTTAAGTGCTCGTCCACATATATGAACATCATTTACGCAAAACAGTTAGTTACCGTGTTGACTTTAGATTGAAGTAGTCTTATGTATCTTAGTAGTAATCTATCTTGCAGTATTAGATGAAGAATATGTTCTCGATGAATAAATGAATGACTGCTAATATTTAACTTAAACTTAACGATGCGCAAAATTACTATTTGAACTGGAAGATATACAATAATACGCGTTTTTTTGTTGCTAGTCCCTACGAGAGATCACTAAGCGCTACCGAGATACTTCTTGATTAGATTGGGGATCAATAGCATAGATCAAAACTTGCTCAGTTAAGTCAGGAACGATACTTCTCGAAAGATGTAATAATTAGAGTGCGTTCTCAGTACTACATGGGACGAACTGATAACACAAGAAAGTCAGGGATGCTAAGGTTTAACTTAAAAGTCCATTTTCACTACCGAAGACGCGGGACGGTAACCGATCGGGAAGCAGAACGGCTCATGTAACCTTACCGTGCTCCAAAAGACGGCAGTAGGCATTAAAAGTAATTGAAGAACTTGGAATATTTAAGTAGTTAGTGAGGAAATAGAATCAATACTCTAATAAATGAATTCTGAAGGGTTTTGTTAATCTCTATTCGACACCTGAAATTTTTATCGATTTTCCTTTGAAAGTTTTCATTTATTCGATTCTCATATTTTTTTAAAAGAATCTTCATCTACATCTACATACTTACTCTGCAAGCCGCTTTTCGGCGTGTGGCTGGGGATGTATGCTACATGTATCTACATCCTTTATCGATTAATTTCGCTTCGTTCACGGGAATAATGAATTTTCGAAACGACTAGTTCTAGCAATTATTTCTCTGATATTTCTCTCAGTATCTGATCGGCATATGTAAAAGGAAGGACGGGTAATATCGGCTACATCTTCAATTGGCTACATCTCTGAACTTATTAAGTAAATTCAGCCTTTGCTTAAATCTTCTATCTTCAAGAGAAATCCATCCTGCACCCTAAAGCATTTGAGTAATGAGTGAGAGACTTTCTGATGTATGATCTTAAATGGTTAGTAAAAAGTTACATTAGCGGAATGAATTACAGAGTCCTTCGAAACTCGAAACCCTGACAAACACAGAACGCCAAGCCAACGTTCATTAATAATTCGATATCATGGCCTATAATGTTTTCAATTCACCGCATAAAAATTCCAATAGTTTCCCACGATGGTGTGCATTGTTCGATCGAAATCCGGTCGCCATGAATATCGAGAGGACGGAACCGGTTCTTGAAAAGGCGGCTTCCCTCTCCTTCTGCGAATTTCGCCAACTCGAATGTGTAGTCACCCGAAAAGGTGACTTCTTCAGAATCCTAAAGCGAACGCCAATAAATATTACGTGAAGACACTCTTGTTCGTCTGATTCGATCAATCGAAGCTGCGGTAATTTCAGAATCCTTCGCCCCTACCCTCAATCATGACACGGAGAAATATTCACAACAGAAAACGTTTCAAAATTAGTCGATGATTTCGTCGTGTGAGAAATGGAGATAAAAGATGGCGATGGCAGCGGGACGCGTATTTCAACTTTCCCCGCGTCTTTCTTTGCCTTTTATCGATCCAACATTTTCAGCTTCTGCCCTCACTGCCTCGTCAAATCTGCATAGAAAGTCAAAATTGGAGTGGAATATTGATATAACAGAGCACCAGAAATTTTTTATCCGTCGTTATTTTTGGCGCAATATTTCCGTTTTCTTAGTTTAGAATTCGGCGAGTTTGTGTATCGCTGATGGCGCGGGGTTATGAGTTTAAATTCGCAATTAAAATGTTATCTTTCTATATTTACCGCACACAATTTACGCATAACCCTAATCTACGATTGCTTAATTAATTGTAGGCGCTGGACTTATTCGATACTCATTTCTTTCGTTGCCTGACCACCGTCTCACATAAAAATTTCTTTTAAAACCTTTCAATCGTTTTTTCTGCTATTAATTACGTATTTTTTTTTATTCTCCAACCCCTTTGGCGGAACTGTACACTTTATTTCTATACACAGTGCATTTGGTTTCTTAATTTCACCCACACTTTATTTATTATATAATAAATACAGGGTAGGTGAAAAAATGTATCTGTAGTATTGTGCTTGCTTTTAGATGTGATATAACCTGGCTTTTGCTTTAAACTTAGTTGATTGACTATAAGTAGATGTAGTAGGATTTTTCGCAATCACTTTCTTGTGGGTGTTTTCCTGCTGTGGTGTATTTTTCCATAAATACAAAATTTAGGATTGTAAGCCCACAAAGTAGTTTTCTTTTTTGCACTTTTTCAAGCTCTCTCTTTTAAATTTCATCTGACGAAATGTCAGGTGTAAGATGAGACTTGATAGTCTCAATCTCGCCCGAATGAAGTCGCATTATTATCTTTCATTCGATTACCACATCCAACAGTGGTGGACTCATAAGTAGGCGCAATATATCTGAGGGCCTCATCCGTATCGGAGGCCTCAGCAACATCGTGCTTATAAATTCTCAATAACATCCATTTTCTTTAGACGGGTTCTTGTTTTTAACTAAATCTAAAACCATGATGCAAGTTGTGTAAAGTTGTGACGGAATTTGTATCATATGTAGCATGAAACTAGATTTGGACAGTGAATACAGAGTAATAAGTATCTTACCATATCATTATGTTATTAATTATATTAATATGTTATACTCCCCTCCAGCGTTGCCAAATGTCCAAATTGCAATGCAAATTTTATAATAATGATATAATAATAAACATTATACCTTACTATATCTCATCATGTAAGTCTGTATGTAATGGCAACCTAGTTATGGTAGTATCTATTGCGAGTTAATATTGTTAAAACACCACTTATAATTCGATATGATTCTTGCGCGGTTTTTTATTTGTCATCTACTTCTATGCCATATACAACAAAATGAGCATCTATTAACCTGTCGACTTTGTGTATGGGACCTCATCTTTGCGCTTCTGAAGTCCTAAACCTGCTTCTGACATCAAAACGTACTCGAATCTCCATAATGACTACAGTATATGGGACCTAACAAGACAAGTCAGTCCTTTATGACTCTTTGTCGCCTCTAGAAGAAGGGTTAATAAATTGAAAAGGCATTATATTTCGGGTGTCTCTTTCTCGAATACCCTCCATGAGAGTAAGAACTACTGCTACGCCTTACATTTTTAGCGAAAATACTGCGCTAGGTAAAACACTCTTTACTCTAATACCTAATTTTTTTCGATTCTTAACGTGACAAAAGGAAGCTGAAATAGCTTTTGTGCTAATTGAAGGAATGTTCAGCCAATAATAATTACCAAAGTAAAGTTTACGAACAGAACTATCAATTTTACAGAAAAATTCATTTAAAGAATCATGTAAGCTTAAGTATGAACTGATTAGAATTATAATTATATTAGAGGCTATGAAGTAAAATGCATAATAAAAACAATACAAATAAATAATGTAAAATAATTTAAGCTCGGTAGCCATTCATCTCGAAACGCGACAAGACCATAAAAACGTTGTACCTATATAATATCTTACAGACAAAACGGAGGGAAAGAACGAAAATATTTCTCTTATAAGATATAAAAATGAAAATAAATAACCAAAATCTTTGAAAGAAAATAATTTAATAACATATAGCAATAAATCAAGCTTTCCTGATATCCTAACACTAAAAATTAAATAGAAAAAGAATAGGAATTCTCGTATAAGATAGAAAATTAAAAGCTAGAAATTCCTTATTATTTCCCTAAAATGATGTTGAGAATACTTCCGTTGTTAATGCATTAATGATTCGAAAGAGTTAGAGCTTTCATGGAGAATACAAAGTAGAGGGTAGTTCGGTATTCGGTAGCGATACGTAATCACTACTACATGCTATACTCTTTTTATTAAATTGATTATAAATTTAAATGACAAATATACACAATTGTAATTTCTATTTCTCAATAAACTCTGCATTTTCTGAGCTCATTTTTATTCTTAGGTAAGAGTACGAAGACCTCTTTAGACAAACTATTCCATTCTTAAATTCCTCACTTTATAAACTAATACTTAGCTAAATCTGTTGTCTGTTTCCTAAGCTTCAACTTCTGCTTATGATCCCCTCGAACTATATGATACGATCCATTCTGTTTCTCGACTCATGCCAAGTCTCGCCACCGTTTCTTACCTGAAATATGCCTAATAATCTATTTACCCTCCGCATTTCTTCAAATGATTCCCAAACAAGAATCTCTATTGCTTCCGTTGCGCTATCTTCTTTCATGTGCCTCCGTGATACCTATGTAATAGTTTTTGAGTGCGCTTTTTGACCTTCTAAAGATTCGTTTTAAAAGGCACATATTGTCGCATGTTTCAATATAGGCTTTGCTGTGATATTCGACAGATCAGATGGCCATAAATAGGTTTTTAAGAAGACGAAATAATTTATTAAGAGCGCAAACTCCTTAATGTTAAATAGTTAAAGACGCTAATAGTTGTCACATGTGTAATGTTCTCAATAACTTCGGATTCCAGACAATATGTACGTATATCTGCTGCAATTCTTATTTTCATTATTTACATTCAAAGGGCGATTTTACTGCTGCGGTTTTATTTCTTTAATTCTATTATCAAGGGAAAGAACTCACATCCTAAGAGAAAGGAACTCAGTTTATTCATCTAACTGAGCGCACGGGATTACTGCTATAATTTCTCAAGTTATGGCTATGTTACATCATATCTCAATACTTGGATGATTTAATGAAAACGTCCCGTATAAAATGTGCGATAGCGAAATTACTTTAGCATAATTTTTTATATGCGAATAGAAAAAAATTGAGATATGAGTGAATTCAGAGCTAAGCCAAAATCTTTGATTGTAGACCTACAGTTGAATGAACAATTTTAAGAACTCAAAATAATATTCACAGTAAAATAACTCCTTAAGCCGTCATATGCAAAAGTATAAAAAGAAAACTTATCTTTGGTGTGGTTCTCTGCTGCTTTAGTATGGTCCAACGTTCCAGGAAAGCACACAAGTATCAAGGGATATATATAAAGATAAGTTTTCTTTTTATTACCTTTGCATCTGATGGCTTAAGAAGCTATTTTACTGTGAATATTATTCTAACAGCCGTGTCTCTTTCTCTCTTTCCTTCCTCAAAATAAGGAGTCATATTTACAGGTTAAGGTAAATTTTTGGATTTTTGCTTTCAATCAAGATTTTTAAATGATCAAATTACGGTCCCAAGCTCAGATATTTATTCTAAAATGAAAACTATACCGTCACATTTTTCTGTATATATCCATCACTTGGAAACTTTTATTATAGTCAGCTGTTTATCACAAACCACGAATAATTGGGGACCCGCTTCATGAGTAAACGTCAAAATCCATACGTATCTATGCAATGAGTACAGAAGCTAATCATTCTTATTGCAGTGGTGATTAGGAATAGTAATTACTCCAATTTTCGCGAAGATAGAGCGAAATATCTGAAGGTAAGATTCATCAACAAATACTTTCAAATTAATAAGCAGGGAGTAGGCTCAGTTTACACAGCTTCTATGAAACACAGCGTTTGTTGAAACTAACTATCCTAAATAACAAAACTCTCAGTGGATACAACATTGCGAAGCTATCTTCCTCGCCTATGATACGATATCAATGAGTTTCGCAAAAAGAACAGGTGAGACTGTAGTCTGCAAATACTCGGTGCTTTTCATAACTGTTCAGTCATTAAATTTTCATTATCAAGTGCGTCGGTGTATTCCGTCGTTTCTAGAATGAAAATCACAGTGAATGAACTGCTGAACAGTTCTTCTCCACGCGCGAAAAATGCTTCTGATAATCTCCATTAGTTCGCAAAGACTTGGTCATTCGATATCAGATATTGAGGAAATACATCAGCTTAAATCAAGTTAAATACATACATCGAGTAAGCCTCCCTAACGGAAACCTCGTATCTACGTCTAAAATAATTCTAACGAATAACTTTAAAAATGTGTATGCTTTGTATTAAAATTCGACGCTAGATATTGGTTATGAACGAAGAATGCGACCGAAAATCTGGTTAAATAGCATCCGAAATACAAAACGTGAAGAAAACGGGAAATGAGCAGATGCATAGGTGAGCGTGCATCGGTTAGGCCGATTCGCGGCACCGATTCACGTGTCCCCGCAGCTGCCTCAAGCCCATTCACGAGGCACTCCGTGCATCGCGTGCTGATGCTGCACGAAAGAGAAGCGGCGGTCAAAGCTGAAGATAACTAATGGAAACCCCAACACCGACTCCGTTCCTGTTGATCAAGATTTAAGATTAAAGTACAAGATTTAGATTCGGAACGGCTAAAATGCAAAAGACTCGGGTTTGTGCGCTGAATGCTCGGCTGGTTTACGCAGACTCACATGAGAAAACGGTATGTTGATATTTAGCTGCCAAATAACTCGTTACAGAGGATAATAAATTGAACAAGCTGTCACTATGTAGAACTCCATAACGTTGGTAAGGAAAAGAACAACTTTATCTTAGTTAACGAAGACAAAGTTGTTCTTTTCCTCACCATCGTTAGAGAGCTTTTTAACTACATGCTGCTGATTGTTTCATAGTAATAACGTCCTGTTAAATTCTAATTTTCTCGAAATTCTTTTATTACTAAACCAAATGTTTGTTTACTTAATCTTTTTAAGTAAAACAAAAGTATAGTTCGAATGCACTTCTTTTAAGCTTAAGGTCCCATTTCAGAGCCGTTTGCTTTGAAAGTAGAGGTTTCTACGCTTCCAATCCTATAGAATAGAATAGAAATTTCCATTAATGGTTGAGTTACTTGCAGTTTCGAAAAACTATATCTCCGGTTCCTAAGAAAGCGATTGGAGGCGGAATACGCATAGGACAGTATCTTAGTTTTTATGGTTTCTGAAGTACTTCTAAACTGAAACTTCCAATCCTATAGAAAAGTGTGCAAATCCCTACGTGGAAACTATTTCTAGTTAATTTTACTGCAGAAAAATTCATTTCCTAGGATTTATCTTGACCCTGGTCATAGTAGTATTGTTAAACGTGTTTCGACTCCTTTGGTCATTTCGCACGTAGGCCTGCACCGGGAATCGAACCCGGGACCACTTTTATCGAAGTCGAATGCGTTACCCACTTGGCTATCCTTTTGTTGACCCTCTAACTCTATCCTGATTAATAGAATTCCCTTTATTTGCCTTTGAGTGCGTGATAAAGTAAATGCATCTTTCATTTACTTTCGTCCTGCGATGAAAATGAGGATCGAGTGATGCTGGCAGTCATCTTGGCCGCTCCTCACCACCGCTATGAAAAGTGTAATTCATTGATCATTATGTCGCACTCTCGTGGATTTTCTCCACTGACAGTATCCTGCCTCAGTAAAGGACGCAAACTGCCTCATTCCTCATGCTAAGTAAGCCCATTCCCTCTGCAAACCTTTCAGTAGCAATTTGTGAAGGGGCTGAAGATTCATCCAGCCTTCCAGCTAATGACTTAACAAACGAGAGATTGTAAAACGAATATTTTGTTTTTGCGATATATGAAAGCGAAAAATTTGATACGAAAATATGTTCGTAAATACGTATGAAATGTACTTCGTCGTATCTTACGGGTCCGATTTCTGGCGACCGATTGAGGATTCCGGAAATGTCAAAACATTTCACTGTTTATGGTTATATAAACAATGCTTGAATAGTATTCAATTTATCCATATTCACATACAGTTACCCTATCGCTAAATGATTATCATTGTTTTCCCTTAGGTAATTTCTGTTTTAAGGCTTCTGGACAGCCAAGTGGTCTAGAGTTCGCCTATGTCCCGGTTTCGATTCCTGGTTGGGGCCCATACGTGCGAAATTACCTAAGTTGTCGAAGTACTTTTTAAAATACCCATACTATTCTTTTACTCGTTACCGAAGTTTTACGCAATCAAACGTATGCAACTTACGATAGAAATTGCAAGGGAAAACTTCGGAGAGATACCTTAGAAAGTTGAATCATGAATATAGAAAGAATAAAATAGAAAATCGTGACTGTAAGGAAAGGGAATACGGCGGAGTTAATCGATTAGAATTTTGAAAACAAGGCTCAAGAAGCCGTACTTTGCAAATAAAAACATAATATTAGTTGGGATTTTCTAATAGTTGGTTTGCTTGTAAATTGCGGCTTTTTGGATCTTGTTTTTAAAACTCAATTATAAAGAAATCTTATGCAAGACATTTGAAGTTAGACTTTGTAACTCTCGGAATAAATACTGCGGATCGCAAATTCAATCTTATGTTAATTTCCTCCTGGAAACACGAATTTGAACCACTATTGCACATCTTCCTTGCACAAACTCAATTTACCATGGTAACACATAAGTATATTAATGTATATGTAAGTATCTAGTCCGTAATCGATTACTTTCGGTTATCGTAGGCGTAGAAAATGATTTCTTGAATCGATTCGTTCTCGCACCTATTTCCCTGATCTATCTTGCAGTATCAGAACTAGAAGGAGTATGTAACATGGTGGACGCATTATATCTGCTACATCATCTCTGAACGTGCTTCCTTTAAATTGATCCAGTGAATTAGCCTTTTGCTTACATTTTCTAACTTCTAAAGACTCCCATTCTGCATCCTGAAGCATCTGAGTAACGCTCACTGATTTATCGTAGCATTTCTTTACAAAACGTATTGCCTTTCGCTGCACCTTTTCTAATTCCCGAATACAACACTTATCGGCCGATACACTACGCGTATACTCAAGACGAGTCCTAACTAACATGAAATAACATCGCTCGCAAACATTTCCTTCCCTCCGACCGACTAATCTTTTAAAGAAGTCGAGATTCTTTCACGCTTTTCCACATATATTATGGATATGGGTACTCCATTTTAGGTAATTCGTGAGAGTTACACCTAGACATTTCACCGATTCTACGGCTAATAACTTTATCTCACGGAGACTGTACGAATAATCTTAATAATATTTCGATGAAGTTAAGTACTGAACATTTTTCTACATTTAGCTTGCAAATCATCGCACTATTTCATAGTCTTATCTAAGCCATACGACATGGATAATCGATCCTCTCCACTCTCTATTTCCGTGTAAATCACCGCGTCGTCCGCAAATATCCTGGCTTTACTATCAAATTGATTGCCTATACTATGTATACTAATGCGATGTTTATAAAGTATACTAAATACTGATGTTCACTAAATACTACTTTGTTATTTTTGTGGTCTATAAGAACAACTACTGCATTTAATTCATTTCTAAAAACAATCTTCAAAAGACTATTTGTCCGTCTGTGAAGTCATCAGCTCAAATGCTCGTTGGGTCCTCAACCACTCCTGCAATAGTTTTCTAAAAGTTTTAGAATGAAAATTATACGAAAATGCAAGAAGAGAATTGAGATTATTTGCCGTATCTTTCCTTAATGAGCCAGAATACTTCGAATGGAAAACCTAAGTGGATCAAAAAGACCGATGGAAGAATTTTTTACAACATCCTGCTGGCAATGAGCAAGATGAGGGCTCTATTCATGTTCTTCATGTATTTCATATTATTCGTGTTAAACATGTGTCATTAGCATTCCTATCATAGCTACCAAGACTGAGACAAAAGTGAAAAACGGATATTATTTCCTCTATAAAATTCCTAAAGAGAAATAAAAAACTATCCAATCAACAAGATATGAATCCTGAAGCGATTCTTTGTTGTGATTAAGTCTGAGCTAATAGAACTAAATCTAAACTATAAATAACAAAATTCTGTTCTAATGCTCGCGCAAACGAGGTCGTAATCGACAGAAAAGCCCTCTCCGCTAAAAAATGACTATCTTTATGTGTTTCTGATAGAAAATGGTCTTGTTATTCAAATTGCGCAATGTATACCTTCGAAAGCTTGTACAATGTTAAATCATTGAAAGATTTTCCTCGTTTATATACTATTAACTATGTTATATCAGTAAGATTCTGCTAAAGATTGAATGAGAATTTAATATATTCTTAGATTTTTTTCAGGCCGAGGGGAGATTAAATCATTGATGAGAACGCCTTGTTGTTATTCAAATATATCTTTCGACGGGCTGTATCGGAAAAATTTAACATTTGATTAGAGAATAGAGAAATCAAGTAAATTAATTTTTGAAAAAGGTAAAAGGTTTTCTTAGTGTTTTCACTCTCTGCCGAAGTAAAATTCTCAAGGATTCCAGCCCAACTACAGAAATTATATGTGCGCAAGTAATTTCTTTGGTTATTGGAAATAACGATACACTTGGGAAATGACTTAACCCAAAAGAGACTTATACTCGATGGGTTTCACCATTTCTTGGAAGAATACGGACGAACGATTCCTAGTCTTATCAGTCCGTGCTATTTTCAACTAAATTGGTAAACAATCACCATTCCAGTAAATATTAATGTGAAATCATTTTTGGACGTGAGATTTTATTGAGAATTCATGATTAAAGTGCTTATTTGCTCTTGGTAAATATATGATCGAATAGATTTACTTTCATTCCAGATATTTCTTTTTATTAACGGACAGAATTTATATTATTAATAATGGAAAAGGAAGTAACGTGTACAAGTTCTTTTTATTCCTCTTTTATCGTAATGGAAAAGTTTTACTTATACTGCTGCAAATTTTTCTATTCCTTTCAAGAAGAATGTAGCTTAAGTGACAGACTTAGCCGCGTTCGGTTATACCACTTTTCACTTAATCTGAAGTAAGACTTTTTATTAAAATAATTCGCTACATTTAGCCTACGAAGTGCTTGTCCGTGCCAATGCTGAATCTCTTTACGTCGATTTATTAATTGCGTGATTAGAAATCGAGTTATTCTTGGCGATTATGAAATATTTTATCGCTAATGTTGGCTGTAAATATCTTCCATTTCAAATATGGCTCTATCAATAGTATTATTATTTAGATTTAATCCTTATTTTAGATACTAGTGCTAGATTTTATTGAGAGTTGAAGGAAAGGAAATATTAATCTGTTCGTTCAATGATTTGCTCGCCACTCAAATTTTAGCTCCATTTTCTGATCTAATATTCACGCTCAATTCACTAAATTTAAGAGAAAACGGAAGGATAAATATGCGTTAAAACACAACCAAGATAGATATGTCATAGAAAAATTTGCCTATGATGGAAGCCAAAAATCAATATAGCAGAGTATGACTTTGGAGGTATGCTGAAAACAGATGGAAACTGTTCTCATGAAATTGGTCTTTCGTTGCGTCAAAGGATAAAAATTACCTCCAACTTCTTACCGTAAAGCTTGTATTCCAATCCTTACCAAAAGCAGATAAGGAGTTAAGCGAAAGGCGTAGCAGTGACCATAGCACAGGAAAACGGGTAAGGGTGACTTTGCGCAAGATGGTGCGCACCCAGGAAAAATCCCAAGGAAGAATGGACTTGAAAAAAGTCGGACGGGACCGGAAATTCCCGGTCCCCTGGGATAGTTCCCATAAGCTTAAAATAAATGGTTGAACTTTTTTATTGGAAACTTTGAAAATTTGTTAAATTGAAAAACTAAGCTGTAATGAATTGATATGAATTTATGCGTTAGTGAAATAGTATGGAAACATCTAAAAAGAGGATTAAGGAAAATGTGTTCACTTTGCACGGTGAAGCCGTACGGCTGAATCCCAAGGAATAACAAGTGTGAAAAATAGCGACATGACGAGGACTCGAGCCCAGGTTCAGTGGTTAGATGGACTTCCCTGAGAGTGGGAGTCCTGGGTTCTAGTCCCAGTCATGTCGCTATGTTTCACACCTGTTATTCCTACCTATAAAGATTCAAGTATAAGTGCATATGAACGAGGGCGGAAATATCGTAGCCAAAGCTATGTGAAAACCAGAATGGTAAGATCTAACTGGTTCCCTGTTGAATCTGGGTTGAGACAGGGAAGTTCTTACTTATATTGATGATGAATGAGAGTATCGGAGACGTAAAAGAAAAAGTAGGAGATGAAATGAATGCCGCCATGTTTGCGGATGATCCAGTGGTTTGGGAGCACAACAGACACAACTTGACATCTGGAAGGAAATGATTGAGAAGTATGGAGTGAAGATAAATATAGGAAAGACTAAGATGCTGGTGGTGGCCAGTGATCACAGGAGGGGAACACTAAACACTGTATTGAATGGTCAACAATTGAAAGCAATGAGAAATTTCAAATAGATAGCGTGTTGTCAGTGGATAGAATGCACGGAGATCGGACACAGGGTACAAATGGCAAATAGATTCCACCAGTACATACGAGGCATGCTCTCGAAGTTCCAATTGAATGTAAAAAGCTGATGTTTACTTTTTATTTAGTCCCAATCCTTTCTTATGTTTTCAGTACGCGGACAAAAAGGACAAAATCAAAACAATGGAAATGGAGTTCTTAAGAAATATTCTGAGGAAAACAAAGAAAGATAAGATCACGAATGATAGCGTGAGAGAAATCCAGGGTATAGAAAAGGTACAAGAAGATTGAGAGGAGAATATTAAGATGGATTGGAAACATGGAGCGAATGAAAGAAAGATAACTGGCAAGATGAGTGTTTGAAGAGAAAGAGGAAGGAAAAGGGCCAAGGGGAAGACCAAGAGAAAGGTGGAAGGATATGATTAAAAAGACATTAGTAGAAGAGTGGAGGATGCAGAAAAAGTTTGGAATGAGATATGGTGGGAAGATGGTGGTAATTGGTCCATAGACACCCTAACTTGACAGTATCGGGAAGAAAGGGAACAGGATGATGAAGGGAGAGTGGATGGGAAAGAGTAATAAGTATACTGTGTTAATGTTTTGTAGATTGTGTACATTACGGTAAATTATATGCTCAAAGAATGTGAGGTTATGACATTTAAATGCTACGTAAAAATTGTATTGAATTAGGAATTTTTTTACAGAGAATAAAGGGTTAAATCTGCCGCTTAACCTTAGTCAAACTCTAGCTGCGTTTCAAGTGAGTATATAAAATAATAAATGGAATAATAATGGAAACCTCTCAATGAAACAAGTTAAATTCCAAGGAAAGTGCTCTCGTATAAAGCTGAGGTATACATGACACAGCAGAACGATAGATGAGTAATCCATTCATCTCTAGAATACTATTGGTAACCTAGATAAATTAACGTTTGATAGTTATAAAAGTTCAGGGCATGAACCAGGAGGGAATACAAAAACTGCACGAAAAGAGGCCATGTAAAAATGGAAAATACTGGAAGATGAAAGTTTTAGTTACCAGGAGAGATTGAAAATATAGAATCGGGCAGAATTAGCTAGGAAATTGTTAAGTGAATAAATGTAGAGAAAGGTGCAAGGACCAAAAGGGAAGTAGAAATACGTAGCAATTAAGAGCTTAACATTATGCGTACATATGAAATGTCGGAAAAGAGTTAACAACGGTAGAATCAACTTCTTGGGCCGTGACATCGTGCCAAGTCTCCATCAGGAGCAAAGAAAATTCAAACTTTTACAAACCACAAGATTTATTAATAATCGACGAAGGATTCGACTCATGGACACCTGAATATGACTCCATGAGTCAAAACCTTGGTCAATTATTAATATATCCCGTGGTTTCTTAAAGTTTGAATTTTCTCTGTTCTAGAGAGCAACGGTGATGATTTTTTGGATACATCCTGGCCTTTAGAAAAATATTGCCGTTGAATCTAGAGAAGTATTGCCTTTCAAACTGTTCCGTAATTAATAGAGTTATTTCAATATTCAATTCCGTATAATAACAAAAGTAGATTTCAAAAACCCTAATAAACGTCACACGCAATTGTTTTACTTGCAATTTTATACCAGGAATATTTATAACAAACCATTTTCCGTTACTTTTCCGTGTCTATTAGCTCTCATACCAATCGCGTACAAACAGACATACAATACGTATGCAAGATGCACATATATCTAGATTTATTCCACTGAAATCCACGTGTTGTCATAACTACTTAAGGAAAAAGACGAAGAAAGGGACGATAAATAAGGGGACGAAATGTTGGTATAGTTATGTACGTGGAAAACTAAGGACAGACAGAAAAGAATTTGGCAGATGTTATTCGGTTTTTAAACAAACGGAAAAAGAAAAAAAATGTCGAATACGTACCATGCTTCCTGAAGGAAAGAAATAATTATTATTTACGTTGATCATATGCAAAAGATGGCGAAAATATACAATTTTGACGGAAAAGGAGTGGATGGATGGCGTGATCATTTTTTTTATCATAAATAAATCTCAATTCCTGTAGAAATGAATGTATAATCAGCCTTCCGGAAAATATACTTTTGGCAGTTCATAGAAATAATAATTTCATGAAACTCTAGAAAAAAAAAAACTATGGTGGTGTAAAGAAAGTTTGTACTGCATTAAAACAGTCTCACCGAAAATTATGCTGGTCTATTCAGAACCACATTTATAGCGAAGGCACTTTTAGCGACATGAAGGATTCCCTGCATAAAATCAAAATACGTTACAGTTTACCAATATATGCATGTACTCCACTGAGAGATTTAATCACGGTATCATAATTATTAATTAGATAAGAGATTGCGTTACTAACTTGTTCTTAGAGACTTAGATATTGTGACGAGGTAATATATTTGGGGTGACCACCACACCAATGTCCAAATACATTCATAATCGTAATGTTTATACAGGAATATCGGCCTACTGTTACATTAACGCTTTCATTTTTAAGTAGCAAAAGAATATGTTGGAGAAACCCGCACGAATAACTTAACACGGGGTATCCACAACCGTTATACATGTATAAGTGGAGGAGCACTTCAAAAACTCGGATTCGCTAAGAGAATGGCAGATAGGAGCGAAGTAAAGTCCGTGTGAGCGATGTTACGCTCACCTCGAGTATACATGAAGTGTATGGGATCCTGCCGAAAAGTGTTGTAGAAAATTACAAAAATGTAATCTAATTTTTGTTGAGAATTAGAAAGATTGAAGCGAAAGGTGATACGTTTTGCGAAGAATTGTCACGACATATCACCGTGCGTAACTCAAACGCTTCAGAATGCAGGATGGAAATCTCTCAAAGATTAAAAAAAGACAATTATAAAAAAAGGCAATATACTTAAAAAGCTCATAGAAGGTATATTCTTAGAAGGTGTAGCTGACATTATGCATCTTCCGTGTTACTTAGACCGTTCTAAAAATGAGAGAAAATCAGATTAATAGTTGCTAGTAGTAGGCTTATCAAATTCTTTTTCCGCTAAAGATACACGGAAGTAATCCATTAGGAAAGTAGAGTCATGGTGGACGCACTACTTGCAGCACACCGAAAGGCGGCTTACAGGGTGGATGCATGTAACTAACGTATCCGAGGAGCGAAAGCAAATTAACCGTAACACAGTATTTTGCCTCTCAGATTCGTACATCCTGAGTAAGATTCATGAGTAGGATCCAAGAATACACTCCACTTGAAAACTTGAGAAAAGAAACAAGATTTTGAAAGAGATGTGACGGAGGAGATCCGTGAGACATGGAGCCGATGCCGCGGGAAATCGCGGATGCTGTGACGGCACCTGCTCCTCGGCGATTGCCGATCATCCGCTGCACCCAATCGATTCTGCGTCCGATTGCTCAAGCTGCAGCTGAACTACTCAAGCTGTATTTCTCTGCATTTCGACGGAACGAAAGAAGCGCTCCTTATTACATTCGGATTCATTTTATGAACTCAAGAGCTTCAACACAAAATTGGTCGTCAAACATTTGCATTAGAAAATTACAACATATTGGAAAAGATGATACGAAGTGAAATTTTCAGAGTATACCTTACAACTAATACCACTAACGATAAAATTAAAGCGCCTTTTAAAATATGGCGTAACAAAAGCCTTAAAAATAATTTAGTTCTGAATAAACTCAATATGAGAAGGCGTTACCTCGTGGAAGGTCATTACAATGAAAGAACCTTTCGTACACCCACACAGACATTCTGTGGGAGTGTACGAAAGGTTTTTTCATTGAATTTAGATTTTCATTACGATGTTGTAAATCGAAAATATCATGCAGCCTTTCAAAGCGCTATTGCGCATTTCTATTCTCTTTTCCAACTGCTTTGTCATTTTTTAATTAAGAGATTTCCCCTGTAAGTAAGTTGTAAGGAAAGTGGATGTAATTCAAAGGTAGTTATAATTTCTCGCAAACTATCTTTCTGATAACGTTAGATTATCTTTCTTAAGAATACAATTCGAATAGAAATCCGTCTTATAAGTTAGCCATGAAAAATTGGTGACAAAATTATTAAACAAATGCAGCAAGTCCTCTTTACAAATAAACAGAATAACTAAACATTGGATGAAACTAATGATCAAACATTGGTTGAACGACCTTTTCTTTTCTATGACGCTTCGGATTCCTGAATCTTTTCTAATTATATATTTTAGGAAAGTTGATCAAAGTCATCTCAAAAATCTGGATTCAGAAGAAATCGGAAAAAGTAAATCATATGCAGCGGAAGTAATTTCTTCCGATCTACGTTTTATAATATGAATCTAATCAAAGTGTTACATTATGAGAAGAGTTTCATTTTCTGACTGCTTTAGACCGCAAATTATTAAGTTACCTTTTTGATATCAACTAAGATTTGCATTCGATTTTCCAGTTCTCTTTCTTTCCAGTCTTTCCAGATCGTCTCCTTTGAAATATAACTCGGGGTTTCAGTGACGATGTCTTCAGTCTCAGCTAAACGTAAAATGTTTGTTTTTGCATTTTTACCGTAAGAATTTTAGCAGAGTAAGCCCATCATTTGACAAAGGAATTCTTTTTAAAAGTCAAGCACACGTATGGAAACCCTAAATATATACCCATATCATCCTAGAAAGCATTTTTCTGCCTTATAGTTACGAAAGAGAGAACAAAAACGTATATTCGGCATAGAGGATGATGGAGAAAAATTAGTTCTTAAGAAGATCTATATTAGCATATGAAAGGTTTTAAAAGTAATGCGAATGTGTGGAGATATTAGACAAATGCGGTGAACAACAAATAAGCATAAACTGTAGAAGTAAGAGTTGTTGAAAATGTGTTGAAGAGGAATGAAAATGATAGACCAATGATGTCAGAAGAAGTTGAACTGGGTTTGAAGTTTTATTTTGCATAATTTCACAGCTCCCTAACCATAATAAAAGTGGTCAAAACGATGCAATAAATTTTATTATTTATATAGGATTGTGTAACCCCAATAAATATCAATAAATTACAAAATATTCGTTATAGACTTAGTCATTGATTCTATTAATTTTTCTTTCTTGATTGATTCTATATTTTATTCGATTAAAAATTATATCTAGATTTCATTTTTCTCCCAACAAGGAAACAGTCATAGAAACAACTCAGAAAAATAACTTCTCCATTTTAGCCTTTCTTTTCCAATTATTTCAACTACACTGTTTATTAATTTATTTTAACTGTGTGTCTCTCTCTACCTTTACGATGTTCGCTATTACAGCATGATTTTGCTATTCCTAACTTTTTATGTAAAATTAAGTCTATAGTTAAAGTCAACATTTAATGTAATAAATTGAGTATTAAATTGAATAGAAGGTGTATATAGAGTAATTATACTAAGAATGAAAAATATAAAATTTTCATTTCCCTATACTCATAGATCTCTCTAAAGGCTACAAGTAGGAAATATGGTAGTAGAGATACAATTCGAATACCTTATACGGTTTTTGAATATACAGCTCCATTTATACCAATGAGAATAAGTATCAGTCATAAGATTTTAAGGTATTGGAGGAAAAAATAGGCACTTAAACTTTAAACATATAATAAGACTTTAAACTATAAGGCACTTGAAACTTTAAACATATAATATACCGAAGTTATTAAGATTGAGTCTTCACTAAGAAGGGAGGAAAGTAACCAGTGAACCTCCAAGTGAACGTAATGCTGAAAAGAGTGATGAGAAAAACAAATTTATATGTTTCCCAAAAACATAAGCTATTTCCTAAGAAGTAAGTCAGTTTATAGAAGGTCTTGTTCACTGTACAGAGGACTGAATTTCTACTATAAGCAACTTACATGAATTATTGAGGAAATCAGTTGATAAGATGAACACACATTGAGATAGAATTGTCACATCTCCAACTTTCCGAGTATTCGTAGCTATTCACGAATCAAAGATAACAAATAAAAATTCCTATCTTCCGTTTCTAACTTTCCGACTCGAAAGTTATTTTCATCTGTGTTGCTGGTAATAATACGGTTCTATTTTGAAACCTCTAATATCGTACTTTTCTAAATCACAAAGATCTTACAAGCATCGGTAGAATAACGAAACAAAATCAAGTTACCTGAGGTGGATGCCGACGAAATGGTTGATTATGCAACAAATATACATTCATGCCAAAGTGATTCATTATAAATAGATAGGGCCTTATGATAGCAAAGTCAATAAGGCGTTCGATTTTGCTGAAAGAGGTCCTGCGTTCGATTCCTGGTTGGGGCTCATGTTCAAAATTACATCAGCAGTAGTACTTTTAAATTACTTCGCCTATATATAGATAATGAATTCTTTTTTTTTTTTGAGCTGTGAAACTTCTAAATTTCTTTGCTATTCTAATGCTATAAACTGGTGCATTATGAAGTAATACTCATATGGAAGATACGAGTCTATAAGCTAAATGGGTGATTCGTATTTTAGTCATTCATAAAATATATTATTGCTCTTATCTACTCCAATATTGATGCCTTGTTTTCTATCGTCGTGTAGCTTTATCGATTTTGAAGCTTATTGTAAAAAAATTACCATTTTCATTTAAGTTCACATGTAAAGATGTTTTTTCCAGCAGCCAAAAATTAAAATACCAAAGTATACTAGTAAATATTCCACAAAGCTAAGATAAATATCTCTATATTTTCTTCATGGGTTAAAAACCAGCCGTGTTTTCAAGCAGCAGACATATAAATTCAAAAATTTATAATTGGCGATTTCAATCGCATATGAGAATGTACATTTTTATCTCTAAAATCAATACGCCTATCGAATCTATTGATAAATTAGTTTTCAGCTTAAGAAAGAAGAATATTCTCCGTAGCAGATTTTCTAAGATGCATGTTGAGATAAAAAAAGAGGAAGAAATACAACATTACGAAATTAATTCATAATTTTCAGTGTTTCCAAAAGAAAACATTTCTTCGGAACGTGAATTTCTTCGTGACAATGGTCTGCAAGGATAATTAGAAATATAATAGATGCAAGTGGCAAATTACGTGCTTATTCAAAAAATTATTGAGTTGAATGTATACATATATTCATATTCATGCCGATAAACTCTCCTTTAAGTCTTACGTGTCCTAAGACTGAGAAATTTAGAAATAGCGAAAATCATAACTTCCATAAACATTTCTTTGCCATCAATTTTCAAGAGTCGTTCGCAAGGATACTAAAACATCAGTTTGTCTTAAAATGAAGTACATCAGATGAGAATATTTGTCGCAGTCAATACTCCTGGTGATCAAGCGGAAAATCTTCAGAGAAAGATATCTCCTCTTGGGCTTAAAAGTAAATGTTATATCACAGCCTGCAAAGTGAGGGAATTAATGACATTCTGAGCCAGACAGCCAACAATAATCTTCATATATTGAGATTAGTTTCAAAGAATAGATTCCACGGAACATGGTATTATTTTTGTGATGTTCCATGACAGAAGAAATAAGGCAGGGCACAAATTTTAATTTATTATTATTAATTTAATTTAAATATTCAGTTAAACTAATAGCAGATATTACTAACGCTAAGTAAGTATTCTAAATCAGTTTCAATTGAAATTTTCTGTCTTATTTTACTTCTCCTACTTCCAAAGAATTATCATTATGACCCAAATGTTCTTTTGCTGACTTATCCTAAGCCTATCTCTTCTTTTTCTTAAGCTTTATGATTCATCAAATGTGAATTACATGTGAATTAGGAATATTTGGCCTTTCATGCTCGGGCATTGGTCCACTCTTGAATATCAATAGAAATTATCTGCGTCTTGCGTTCGTAAATTGTCTGCCCTTTCAAATTATGGTATTTATGAAGCTGCACATAAAATATTTTTTTCGGCTCTCTCAGTATTTGAAACTTTGTAATCCAACTAGATTCTATAGAAGTTTTACTAACGCCCCAAATAACGCCGGTTTATTTACTATAAACAGTTTCAAAGGAGTATATTTAAATGGCTCAGTTCGAGTACTTCAACCGAATCCAGAAGAATACTATAGCCTTTCAAATACCAGGTATACTACTAATATTAATGAGAAAAATGCATGAATATATGGAAATAAGAATATTATAGAAGCAAAAATATTGATACTTTCATTCTAAGGACAATGATGATCTTCCCACCACTGGTAAATCTTTACTTCTATTATCATAAAAGAAAAAAAGCAATGATCTTTATTATATTCTATTAAAAAATTCATATTTCTGAAATAGTCAAAAGAAACCATCCCCAATAAATATCAATAAATTAATAAATATTCGTTATAGACTTAGTCATTGATTCTATTAATTTTTCTTTCTTGATTGATTCTATATTTTATTCGATTAAAAATTATATCTAGATTTCATTTTTCTCCCAACAAGGAAACAGTCATAGAAACAACTCAGAAAAATAACTTCTCCATTTTAGCCTTTCTTTTCCAATTATTTCAACTACACTGTTTATTAATTTATTTTAACTGTGTGTCTCTCTCTACCTTTACGATGTTCGCTATTACAGCATGATTTTGCTATTCCTAACTTTTTATGTAAAATTAAGTCTATAGTTAANAATTAAGACCAACTTTTAAAATTATGTGAACATTACTTAGTTTATGTATTTATAAGATTAAACGTTGATCAGAATATATACAGCCGGAAAAGAACTTTTTATTAAAATTCCAGAAGAGCCAGATATTTTCTTCACTTTTTCTCTCCCAAAATTGTACTTCTACTCATTCGGATATTTAAAAAAATACACCATTTCAATTATCAGCAATCAATCCAAGAACCTAGTTCAATCACCATAATTTTAGCCTCGCTTATTCGCTACATTGTACGGAAAAATACATTCACTTCAGTTCTAACATACTACTAAATATGTTTAGTATAGTTTCACCAAATAAAACAAATTTAAAGAAATTCCGGCGATCACTTACGGGGTGAGATCTTCTACTTACAACGCAGGTCCGCACTTATCAATCCCTCTGGACTTCTTTCGCCTCCGACGCATCCATTCTTATGGTTATGAACTCACGGCACATCTATTTGCAGACCTCACGAGAGGGGACAAAACTAAGGTCGGAGGAGCACACTTAATTCTGCCACGAGAGCAACGAGGATGTACATTTCCTACTTTATTTCCCCCCTTTGGTATGAATAGGTCGCGCGCCTCCTTACACCAAAACTACTAAAAATGCTGATGTATTCCACATTAAAATAGGCAGACCTTTCCGCTTTTGCGTAGTCCAACCCTCGGCACCAACAAAGGCAGTTTATTTTGCTCCGTTTTATTCAAATGACCCATTAGGCAATCTACCTGAAGCGGTAAGTTTACGTAGCTGAGGGGCGACGAGGATTTCCATAGAGCACAGGTGCACGCCCCATGAATAGAGAAGCCTTCGCGTGCCTATGGGCGCGTGCGGCCGCTGCAGGTACACGACCGCACGCCGCGTTTTTTTCCCTCTTCTAGGCAACGAAAAAACTCCGATTCAACGAGAGCGGGGTTCGAACGCCAGTCGCCCGCCCAGCGGACCCCACCGGTTGTCTTTGTTCGACCCCAGAGTGGGGCATCCGCCCGACCGGTATAGGAGCCGAATGGCGAGTAATTTCGTCTTTTATGGCACATCTCCTGGATCAAATGCGTCCGATAATATATGTGCTACACGTTTGATATTTTGAAGGAGAAGGCGTTCCGTATCTTGTGGTTTATCAGTCGGGAAACGGTACGATATTATTCCTTCTAGCGACCATATATATGAGAATGGAATACTTTTTTAGGTAGAGAATAACGTCCCTTTTATTATTTTTACCACAGTTTTGCTCATGGCTCTGATAATATATAACATAAGATACCCATATCCGTAATATTTGTAGGCTATCACTAACGAAATTCGGATCCGTGAAGAAAATATTCAATAAGAGCGAGGAAAAAATCGGTGACCGAAGTTACTTTGCATTAGATAGGCTTCACCTTGAGTATGCGTGTAATGTACGGGATTCTGCCGAAATAAATGTATTCTGGAATTAGAAAAGGTGCAGCGAAAGGCGATACGTTTCGTAAAAATTTCTTACGGCATTCAGTGAGTTTTACTCATAAACGATGTATAAATTTACTTAATACGTTCAGAGAAAGAACATTCTTAGATGATGTAGCTGATATTATGCGTCTCCCCTGTTACTTTGGCCGTTCTGAGTGTGACAGAAAATCAGAGAAAAATACGTTAGCACTGGTTGTGGAAAAAAATTCATGTTTTCCGTGAACGATACAGGAAAGTGATTGATTATGGAAGTAGAGCCATTGAGCCTGCACTCCCTGACACATGCCGAAAGGCAGATTGCTGGGTACATATGTGGATGTAGATGTAGATAATGTGAAAGATACTGAGGTAAAGGTTACAACGAAAATTGATATACATCCTTATCACTCCTGAATGAATTGATATCATGTTCATATGATCTTTGTGCTACAATAGCTAAGAATGTTTTTGCTTGAATCGTTCAAAGTGGGGAAATAAGGGAAAACAATTTTACTCCTCATCTTGCTAAGTAGGCTTCATTCCATCTTCAAATCTTTCAGTTGATAATGGTATAGGATTGAGTAATCAACAATACTGGGCTAGTGTCTTCGCCAACTGACATATTTTTTCTTTATAACCTCGCTGAAGGTTCTACGACTTATATGTACACCAAATATTTTATATTAGCCTCCTCCTGAAAGTACTTAGGGTGATTTTCCATTACTATGCATACTTCATCAATGTACTATAAAAAATTCTTTAAGCATAGTTAAGGAAAACGGAATGAAAACTGTGAATATCGAGTATTTAAAATCTCAGAAATCTATTGATTAAAAGAGACATGAAGAAATTTATAACTCGTTTGAATGAAAATTGGCCACATCTTTATTTCTTTTTTCCTAAGAACAAAATGAAATTAGGGCATTTCGATAGGGAAAAAATAATAGGAGTTTATAATTACATTCAATAGCTTCCTGATAATCAGAATTTTCATCCTTAGGTTTCATTGTTTTCCATTAAGTATACTCGAAGCATCGTTTTATTAAGTAAACATAATATTTGTTTGGTTATATGTTATTACACGTAACTGAACTATCAGTTTTTATTCTTTTTTTGTTTGTGTAACCTGGTAAGACATCTTTACGTAGCTCAAGGGGAGCAAAGCCAGAAGGATTTAGAAAGGGTTTTCACTTTGCATGGAAAAGCCGCCGAATCCCAAGGAATGACAGGTTATAACAATATCAGCATCAGTGGGCTAATACTGCACTGTAAGTAGGCTCGCTTGTATATTTACTAGTTTCAACTAAAATTAATGTTTTTCCGTACAAAAAGTGTTCTATTCGTTTTGAAATACGAGTATGATGCAAGTAAATGATTAAAGATTTATACTAGTTAATAACGATATCTTATCATGCAAATTAAGGACGTTCAAGTGATTGACTACGATAAAAGTTTCGGCATACTATCTAACATTTTCCCTTTATTAAGTGATATCGGAATCATTATTCTAGTACATTCTAGATTGGAAAACTGAAAACATATTGATTTCATTTTATCGCAAATGACGCAATCATATAGAACGTGTACTGTTTTTTAAGAAAAGCAAGCTTTCCGTTTGAGTTTTAGAAAAGGTACATTTTGTAATTTTTATATTCACTTTTTTGAAGTTAGTAGAAGAGTTTAGGAAATTGTTATGATGACATTTCTCATGGTTTTACTTATACGGAATATGATATAACGTACGTATTTGTAGGATTTTTGATTCTCTTCTGAACTGACGTTCATATGGCGTAGTAATTATTTCCGATTATTTATTTTTCGACGTTTTCAAGTTCGCACAAGAATAAAACTTGCTCATATCTCATATAGGTGAAATGATTTATAATATAGCAGAACTTCCTTAAAATGTATATACCTTACCATTATACTGATGGAAATGATGAGCTTTCGTATAAATCTGGAATTGATAATATCATCTTCATTTTCCTTATTTTCCAATGGATTCTTGATGTCTATGGTTCGATAAATTAAGACCAACTTTTAAAATTATGTGAACATTTCAAAATATATTGAACCCAATCTTGCATTTGTTCGAAAATATAGTATGAATTTTTCAGTAACATGAGAAATATTTACATCTCAGGATGATTCCGTTAAACATTTATAAACACTTATAAAGAAAATCGTAGACCGTACGAAAAACCTAAAAGTTAGAAGTAGAAACGGATGGGTATTCAGAGATCGTACTCGTATAATGAGGAAAAAGGTTTAGAGGTGACTTTGCACGTAACAACATGCGAATACCAGTCTCATGCTAACCGGATCATATTGATTACAAACTCATAGTAACACGGTCTCATAGTAACGTTGGAAATATGGACACATTGGAACTTTCTAGGAGGCGACTCCCTGGGTAAGGTCCACAAAGTTAATCCACACGGTCTTCCTGGGTTGGATCTCAAGGCATTTTAACACTTTTAAGAAAAGGGTTTTTGAAGCTGTTGCAGGTACTAGTGGCGCGAGAAAATAACGTAAAACTTTTAACATTTGCATTTTTTTTATTCCGTTCTCCAATAAATTTGTTAAAAATGTTCTTTCTGAAACAAAATGCTTAGAAATTTTGTAAAATATATTAAAAATTGAAAACATATTTCTCTGTGGTGTGCAATCGGCTAATGTGATATCCTGATAGTGGCCAATCGCGAAAATATCAATTAGACTGAGAATTTTAGTCATTATTATTATTGTGAGAAAAGTTAATTTGAGATACTCAGAAATCCAACCTATAATTTCCTAGGAAAATATCCTAAGGAATAACGTGAATGATAAGAGTGTTAAAGGACCGGGACTCGACCCCGGATCTCCAAGAAAAGTATCGCGAAATTATACCTATTTCTCCAGTAGGATTTCTAAAACAGCACGTTGATACATTTCATACTCAAGTGATTACCTTTCAATTGTCCTTGGGTACATGTCGGAGGATAATATACCTTTCATTGAATGTTGCCACAGTTCTTCTTCTTGGCTGTGTTAGTAACCATGAGCAAAACTGAGTAAATTAAGGACGTATAATGCCATGAAGATAACTTGACTATGTTATTCACTACAAATTGGTGTTACATTGGAAGTGTTAGGGGCTAGATTAACTAAGGTCCCAATGTTTGGGAAATTAGTACAACAAAATACTGAAGGAGGTGATGAACTTTAAGGTTTTTTAGCATATTCAGTAGAGTTACTAATCTAACACTCCCTCTTTTAATCAGCCGTCGATTCTGAAGGAAATGTGTTTCAAAAGTACTCTCAGTTAAGTCTCCTTTGAATGTGCTATTCTACAATTAATCTGTTAAAACACTTAAAACATCACTATTTCTCTCCTCATCCACATCTCACTCTGATTAACTATATGCTGCAAATAAATGCACGTTTATTATATATGTTCCTATCGGGTGTTTTTCCTAAGTTTCAATTTTACCGTCTTCCTTTGAGAATCATTTCTTGTAACCAAGTCAGATATTAAGGATTGCAATGTATGCACGTGTGGATTTAATTTAAGGTGCTGACTAATTAAAAGTTGATTCAACCATATGCAACTATACACAATTGATGCAACCATAGATGTCAATTTATTATTTTTATGTTGCTAGATGAACCCTGAAAAGTTGCTAAATTTCGTTCGACTCCGAAAAATTGTCCTTTAAGAGTAGTTAAAAAATAATATAGTTGTCAATTCATTCTGGTGTGACTTTGTGGTAGGTCTCTGTAACGGAAAGAATAAAAAGATGCAAATGTTCATTCTTTACGAAAAAATAGCTTAAATTCGCTCCTATAAATGAAGATCATTTCAAGAATTACGAAAATTAAATTTATACTCTTTTGTCTTTTATCATCCGAAAGTAATTCTAAATTAATTTAAAATGAGTCAAACATATTGCGTTAAGAGTAAAGTAGAGGAGAGTCGACGTCATTACATAATGTACGTGATGTCGCTAAAACAGAAAAGAGGTTTCTAAAAGAGGGTAAAAGTCGCTAGCGACGAAACCATTACATTGACATCTATGGATACAACATGATGTTTTACTAAAAAGATATTGGTGACAAAAAGAGCCCATACATTTCAGTGGCATGGACGGCTGTACCCATAGATACTTTGATTATAATCGTTCATACACTCTTTGGAGAATAATTTACCATTCTAAGAATCGCGTAATTATTCACGCTGTAACTATATATTCTTAGTTATACTTGAAACTAGGGAAGCCTGATTTCCGGATAATTCAATGATCTCACACAGCCATAAACGACTTCCAAGAGACCTGATTGCCAATTGTAATTAACCAGAACGAAAAGAAAAATTGTGAATCATTTTACTTAGGCAATCACGAGTCGTCTATTTTCTGCAACCATACATTGTTTCCTATTTATGTATTCCAAGCACTATTTCATCAGGTCAGTTCGTAAGCAGCTGAGAGTTTGATGTATTTTTCTCCACTCAATTAAACTTATTGGATGGTAATCATGAAATTAAGCAATTAAAATTCTTGAATTATTAGAAAATATCTCACTTTGGGTAACCGATTGATTTTGTAATTAATTAGAGAGTCACATTAGATTAAATCATAATATAATTTTCTTCGGAAGGCACCTTGAGGCAAAATGGCTTAATTTAGATTTCATTCTAAAACGAATGTTTGAATAACGTTAGTTTTTATCACATTAATCACTAGTCGTCAAAATTAACACCGGTTCCTAAGTAGCGCTGAATAATGAAGCAACAATAATTTTTCTTTTGCTTTGAATATTTTGCTCTGATTTGAGTGGTCGAGTTCCTCGGCAGTGGATAAATAGTACCTACTGGGGATACCGTTCTATGCCTACAGGCTTTCAAAGGACTAAAATTCATTTCATATTATGCATTCATAAAATGTATGAAATACATTTGTGAATGCATACAATGAACATACTATAACTACTATTAATACAATAACTTGCTATAACTGTCCATTGTCTCAAATTTTAGCCAGGATTATTTCTAATCAGAGACGCCCGAAATAATTTTCGGCATTAACCGAATGATTTTTATAAACGAGAAGAGAAGTAAGAGAAAGTAGTGAACTGTTCCTTGGTCTTTGATTCTTCGGTTGCTGTTTAAGAATTGGTTTCATAAATACCGTATGATTCCGATAATCCTGTTTTACTTTTTGTAAATTTCTTTGCTATTTTTTCTAAGGAACTACAATTTTTTTACCATTGTATGTAAAGCAAATCGAGGTTTTCTTAATTCGTTTGCAATTAAAAACGTGTTTTAAAAATACAATGTAATCGAATTTGATGAAAAATGTAAATTAGATTCGTTGTAGCATCTTACTCACAGAAAATTTATTTACAGAAATTTTTCATTACATTTTGCCATTATGTATCAAACGAATTCTTCATTTAATTAATGTAGTTTGTTTTCCACTTGATTCTTCATCTACATTTTTGTATTTTTATTTGGACAGTTCTTTTAAAAAATTATTTAATTAGCAGTACGGTGAACATATTTTTCATTTCTTTAATTCTCACAGGCATATTTCTAGTTTTGAGAAAAACCCCCAAAAGCCTTAGTTTCTACGGCTTTTTTGAGATATGTTAACTCCAATATTCTATTACAGCCGTGTTCCTTTTTCTTGTAGATTATGTTACTAGTTTTTGAACTGTTGTGTATAGAGTAATTGCAGAATATAAAGCAAGCAAGGTAATTTAGGTAGTTTGAACATTCATATAGCCGTGTTGTAGCCTGTCCTTGGTGTTTCTTGAGTGACTGGGTATAGACTTTATAAGTATATTTTCTTGTAAAATTTGATTCAATCCTGAATTCTACGATTGAGTGGAATCGGCATACTAAATTAACTATTATCATACGGTGCTGAAATTTGATGAATGGCGTATGAAATAAACTGTTCGATCAGATATCATACGAGTATATTATTAATTATAATGGAAAGTTGATCAAAAATCAAACTCAAATTCCCGAAATACATTACCTACATTTAAATATTTCCGCAAATAGTGGGTTTTTGTCTTCTCCAACCTTCAAAACCTTCAATTGAGTAGATTTTCCACACAAACCAAAATTTTTTTTGTTACTTTAGTATTCTTTCTTTCAATTCTAAACCTTAATAAATAGTGCTTTTATTCACTCAATTAGAGTGTTAAGAGACTGTTTAAAGTATCGCCAACTATTCTTTGTATGGTAAAGGAAAAAGAGTCTAAATCAGGATGTATTTTCATGAAATCCTGATTTAGACCCTTAGGATCAGACAACAAAGAGGAAAACAATTTCGTATAATTAGAGGATTAATTAGATTGTGATTAACGGCGTAGTGTATTGCATATTCCTTCGGTCCCATGAAGTTAAGATGTCATGCGATCACTTTCACTCATTTGAAATTAAATTAAGTTGAAAAGTTAATGAGAACGAATTGGGCTGCGGCAGAGTTTATTTCAGGAAATCAAAGTTAACCTTCCGTCTAATTCAGCCAAAGAAAAACAATCAGATTGTGTTGCTGGCGAATTAGTGTGTAGGAGGATTGGTATAAGAAAAAATCAGTAAAATGTTGCTAAACCTTTAATCGTCGGCACTGCGAGTGCAATTGTTAGTGATAGTAATTATTCCATTGTGATTATTTTCTAAAAAACTCATTCCTATATTTTTATCTGAACCATTTGGACCCAAAAACAGGTGCAAAACGTGAGCTACATCAAACTTGCAATCGTAAATATGTGCAAGTTGTAAGAATAAATTTTAAATTATTGAGAATAGACGAAGCAAAACACGAGCTCCTTCTTGGAAGGGATTTTGAGGTTTACGCGCATATTTCCATAGGTTATAATGAAACTGTTATGTTGCAAAAAATTATGAATTTCTTCACTATCTAATTGAATAACATAACGGTAATATGGGGAAGTTTAGTTCTCAGAATATCCTGTAGACTCGAGGCAAAATGTTGTCATTGTCAGTTACTTAAACTCATATCTGGGAAGATGATTAGCTTCATAAACGGTTTCTTGCGTCTTGCTGGAACCTGCTGGAGCGATATATTAACACACTGAGCGTAAGTTTCTGCAAATTTTCAATGACAACTTGTAGGTGCAAATAACCCTAGCTGTCGAGGCATCAATACAAGTAATTATACTCTATTATAAGACATCTTGTACGACGAGATTTGTTACCTCAACTGTGCTTTTTGCATACAGGGTGCGAGTAAAGGCATAGGATTATAACTCTGAAACACAATCTAATATAATTCATAAGAAACTCATAGTGTAGTTACAATCGAGCAAAGCATTTAAACGGGAACACTTAAAATGAAGATAAATGTGATTTTTCTGCTAACAGTATGATTGGCTGGAACAGACAATGAAGGGATTCTCAGAAACCTAAAAGAATGGATTATAAGTGAATGAGAAACTCTATACAAACATTCTTTTTGCTGACGATATAGCACTTTTAGCAAACTGTGACAATGATCTACAGGATGCACTATATGAAATTAATCAAATTTTTAATAAGTGGGACATGAAAATTGATAGAAGCAAATCCAAAATAATGAAATGGACAGTTAAGAGATGGACAACAGGAAGCCACGGTATATTTGGAAGGAGAAAATCTTACGCAAGAGACTACTTTCAGATATCTTGGTAGCTGTATAACATCTGATGGAAGATGCACGGCAGATGTGATAAGTAGGGTAGCACAGGCAAAACAAGCTTTTGTTAGGAAGAAAACTCTCTTGACATCAGAAAATATCTCACTAAAAACCCGTACCTAAGGAATTTGTTAAAAGCTATTTATGGAGTGTGTGCACATTCAGCTCAGAAACATGGACTTTAAGAAAAGCAGAAAGGAACAAGTTGGAAGCATTTGAGATGTGGTGCTGGAGAAAATTATTAAAAGTACCTTGGACTGGAAGGAGTGATGAAAGGAAGAGCTATAAGAGGAAGACCAAGATGAGATTTGAGCAGGGATGAGGTACTCCGAAATCAAGAGACGAGATTTGGGAAGATTGAGTTTGAATGCCCACCAACCTTAGGGTTGAGGAGAGGAAGAAGTATGATTGGCAGAGAGATTTTCATAACATAGATATATACAACCCTATCTATAGTCTCATGTGATAAGTACATTGAAAATTAGATGGTAAGATATTCAAGTAAATCTAACTGAAGAGAAGTTTGTAGCAAAATCTATCTATTAAGAATATTAAAATCGATGCAGGGATAGATTTTAATTATTTGCATTTTTCGACTAAAGAGATTTCTCTAGCGACCAATGGTTCCAAAAATTTCGTTCAGAACTAAAAGATATTCAGAAGATAAACTAAATGTTCGAAACTATTGGTCACTGTAGGAATATATTTTGTGGAACAGTACAGGTGAATAGCATAGGTTATATTTCTACATCGATAAAATGAAATTTCACCATGTATAACTAGATAAGATTAATTATATTCAAATATTAAAACTTAAATCTCATATAAATTTATTAAATTATAATGCTTCGATATATTAAATGAAAATTAAAATTATGCACACCTCTTCAAAATGTTCACCGTCCACTATTACACCACATCCTGATTACTTGATCTCTACAAGATACTTCTCAATGATGACGTTCATAATAAAACAAGAAATTCAGAATACAGTTCCTGGAAACAATTTAGAAATATCAGAGGCTCGCCGTCGAAAGAATACATGAAAAATTATTTTTTAGGTATTTCCTGAGCAACACAAATAAAAAGGCTACGTAATTTGCACAAAATATTGTTCTCTACAACTACAACTATAGTATATGATTGATATAGCATATATTTCATTTGACTTATGGCTCAGTGTTGACTGAATTGAATAAAATATCTCGGTTTCAGCTCTGTTCATGACTGTGATAATAATAAAAGCTACTGAAATATGAGTGATGCCAAATAGTGGCATTCATAAAGAATGGTTGTAAAACTATAAAATATATTCTAAAACTTACAGATATTTAGATCTCTAAAGAAAATCGATAATATATGGAATATCAAAGATATAAAAGAACACATTTAAATACAGGGTTTGGAAGACGTAATATAAATACCTTGCGGAGTGAATCGAAGTAAATGAGCGTGATAAAGATACAAATAAATAACGAAAGATGAGCTAGCATAGTTTCCATAACAAAATAGATTGAACAAGAAGGCGATCATCTGTAACGAAAATATTATATATATACCTCACTGTTGTGTCCCTCATGCTTAACTGAAATGGAAACAATATCTGAAAGGAGAAATTAAGAAGACTACAGATGAAAGAAAGGAAAAAACAGGGAGTTGATTGATAAGATTTATTTATACAAAACCACAACAGAAACTGATAGTACGACCAGAGTTTCTATACCTGGTATCATCAAAAGATCTTACCAGACATGTTAGTTGCTGTTGCAGTTTTGTAAAAATATTTTTTTCGATAAATTCCTCCTTTTTAAATAAACAATGTGCAAGTTAAGACCCACATAATCATCATTATTATAGGGAAACAAAAATCTTCAGGATGTTCCTTAGACCATAAAAGAGACAAGATGGCAAGTAAGAGGAAAAATAAAGATCTACGCAAAGAGGTAAAAAAAAACATTGACAAAATACGGTAGAAAAAGGTAGTGTTATTCTCTTCAGAATATCTGTTGATTAATTAATAAATATATTTTCGGCCATATCGGCAAACTAAAGAGGGCGATACAATGGTTAGAATGCAGGTAATAAAGCAAAAGGACGTGGAGGAATTTGGGACCAATTCACAATAAACCTGGAACAAACGAAACTTTGGACAAAGTTTGAAACAAAGCTTTGGAAACTTTGAAACAAAGCTTTGGACGATAGCTGAAGAATTTCAGGTGTTCCAGTAAAGGTTAAGTAAAAGAAAAGGAGCGTTTCGTCAGAATAGAGAGGGAGAAACTCTATCAAAGAATCAAAAAACCTTGGGAGGAGAAGAAAAGACCGATTAACCAACCAATTGATTACTAGGGTTCACAATTGGCGAACTCATAAGGGAGACGAAGGAAAGAGAGTTTGATCGCTTCTCATCATCAAACTCGACCATCTAGAACTCGAGAACCAGAGATTCCTCAGCTTTCAAGAATGTGAGAAATACCTTAAGAAATGCATGTAAATAAAATGGTTTGGGATGGCCTAGCATGAGACTTGGAAAAACCAAAGGATATGTCGGTCTGAGGAAACAGGGACTGGAATGATACGGGCTCACATCAGAGATGGGCATCTTAAGTTCACTATTATTGTCTTCAGGATTTTGTTCTTTTGCATTATTAAAACAGAAATAATCGAGGAACGTGGTCAAGACAAGTATTATAAAACAGGCAATTTGGTTACTTATCGTCCGTTATACATTCCTAGTCCGATCATCGAAAACTTTGATAAATGCATTGATATTTTGCCAAAATGTATATCTTTCATAAGCAGTCGTCTCGATGACAAATTTATTGTTGAAGCCAATAATTTTTTCTTCCTTAACTTCCTCATAGCACCTTGGGGTATTAATAACCTCAAAGTTATTAGTATAAATCTGTGGGTCTGTCTCAAAATTTAGACGAGGGAGAATTTATGATTAAACTTTTCCTCACAAAACAAGAGGTTCCAGATTATATACATGATGAAGTATATTCAATCCCCAGATGATCATTAATTGCAATATATGACATAGTAAGAAACAGAAGTTAGCATTAGAAAGTATTGAAAATTGAAAAATTGAAACATATAACTTAGACATCTCAGTGCTGCATACCATCAGCCAATTATTCGAAAAGAACAAGAAACTTAGCTGAAATAAGAGAGATAACGTTAGATTAATTTCCCCATTGAAATGAATATTCTATCATCAATTTTATGCTCGTTTGAGAGCCAATGCTGCTGGTATATAAGTAATATTTTAGTAAATTCCAGCATCGCTATGTATCTACGAACGAATTTGAATATTTTCATTCGCTAATTCGATGTCGTTAGCCATAGCAGGTGTGCATGTATTTAGAGGGTCCTGATGGCACCTTATTCTTTACTTAAAGGAAGACTCATCTATCGGAGCAACGGTCCTCCTCATAAAGCCCACGTGTCACGCACTCTAAGGAACTACTAGCCACAACTGCAGTCTACACCGTCCGCAGCTGGGCATCGAACCAGGTCTCAGAAGGGGAAGAGTCGTTCCCAAACCAGTTCCTGGGCCGACTACAGAGCGCCCTGCGCTTACAGAGGCGAGAGTCGAACCGGAGGAGCGATTCCGTTTGCCTCCCTTCGGAATATTTGAGCAAGCAAATTGAAAAAGTAAGAATCTCAATCTGGTGACTTTCTCAAAGAATAGTATAATGTATCAAAAGCATAGTATTTCGCATTTAATCGAAATTCACGGAAATTATAGTCATAAAACCGATGTTAGACCTTAGAAAAATCAAAATGCTTTTATTTTATGTTTCCGAACAGTTTTTCGTATGTATTATTTTGAAAAAATCAGGATCATTATTTGCTGAAATTTTCAAAAGTATTGCTTATATTATTAACTTTAAGTTAGAATTTTTTTTAAAGGCTGCATTTTTTTAACATGACATCTAGACTACCAAAAAGATCGTATATAATGTAGCATTTTAGTCGAATTTAAAAGCTTATACTTACAAGTATAATTGCCCCTTATACAGGCCGACTAACAGGGTAGTAATGAAAAGATGTATATCCTAGAAAGACGAACAGATTTTAAATGTCGAATGCGATTGATAGATATCATTAAGTTAATATACTTCGTAATAAATATTTTATAGTACAGCTGGGATCCCTAGCTTTTTCACCAATCCCTGCTCTCCAGAGGACTACTCTTTACTGAAGGTTTCAAACAATTTTCTTTGCTTATTTATAACATTTAAGGCGTAAAAAGCAAATTCTGGTTACCGTCTGTCCTAAAATTTGATTTTTTGTGTGTTATTGTGTGTTATAACATAATGATAAGATCAACCGTTTTATATGAATGGCCATAAAACCCATACTACAAGAAAGCGGCCCGCGAAATCTGAATAAGGCGGCAAGATAAAGTAGAGATCCTCAACATTTATGTAAGGGAAGACATCGTAGATTCTTTCTAAATAGAGATTTTAACTAGAAGAAATAAATCCCTAAATTTTATTCGTTAGTGTCTTAGATTAGAAAGTTAGTTGGGGCTCTAAGTCAGGCTATACTCGTCGTATTTTATGTCAATTAGATCCACTCCAGAACGGGGTTTTTAGCTGTTTTAAATAAAAAGACATGTAACTAAGTAACCCTTATAGACGTAAATAAGGAACGAGAGCTTCTAGAGTACCCAAAGATGAGAAATACCAATTTGTGCCCTACGGGCGATATTCCGCACGCATAATTCCTTCGCCGGGCGAATTCCACTCGAAGAATCGACCGCCGCTCCTGCGATCCCTCCTAAATATCGCTAATGGCGAAAACAAGACGAAACAATAGCCGCGCGCTGCAAATAAAAGCAAAAAGGATGCATAAATCCCTCGCCCGAACCCTCGTCATTAACTTTTGATCAGCGTCCGTTATTTTTTCCTCGCGAAATGGGAATTCTTTTCGCCGCTCTTAAAAATCTCGCCGCGCATGCGCGGAAGAATCTTGTTTTTGCAACGGCGTCGTCGAAAAAATAAATAAATAAATTGGGAGCGAAAAAAGAGGAAACGAAAATGTAGCCATCTCCGTACGAGATCAATAGTTCCATCAGGGAGAAGGGACTGGCGTTCGAAACCATTCGGCGGCATGCATAATTTCCTTTTTAAAGCGCTTTTAAAAGCCCTAAACATGGAAATGCGGCTGAAAATACAGGCGGAGGTGGGGGGGATTAGGAGAGATGGAGATTAGGAGGGAGATTAGGGGAGGAGGAGGATTAGGTGGAAAGAGAGGCTTAAACTTGTGCGACCGGACCATCAAAAAGGAAATGATCATTTCGCGATTTCCAAGAGAGAATTTCAAAAACATCCAATTTAAACTCGCGGGCGGGCGCAAGACTTTGTCGCTGAAGGTTTTCGGACGGAGATTAATTGCGATAGAGCCCAAGGAAAATAGAGAATAATCCGCGGTAATTAAGCGGACGAAAGTAAGAACTTTTGTGTGAGAAAGTTTGGGGAAAATCGAAAAAAGATTGGTATCGGTTTTTTGTTCAATTTCGCTAAGACTCTGTGTTGAGTTATCGCGTTCTTCAGTATTGGGATGCTCTGGTCGAATTTTTGAGAAAAGAATTAAGAAAAAGAATTAACACCAAACCAATAGTTTCCTTTTTTAGCCTCATTCATAGTAGCGTCAAAATGCTGGAAAATCATTGGATAAATTGCATTGCGTCGGCCTTAACTTGGTGGTATTTCAAGAAGAAATAATATTAAAAACTACTGCCCAAAGGACTATGTATAGTTAAAATAAATTTAATTATAAATAAAATATACTGTACCACAAGGAAAGATTGAAACGACCCGGGTTTCGGCCTTACCTTAAGTTGAAGCGAGGCTTCAAATTCCGGGTCATTTTATTCTTGTCTTGTGGTGCAGCATATTTTAATATTTTTATAAATTCGTTCTCTTTTGAGCTGTTGTGATTTTATTCATCGGAAGTTATTGGATGGTTAGACTTAAGCTTATTTCTGCTTAACCTACAAATAACTCGGGTGGATCTGGAGAAAATAGCAGAACAGTAATGAAGTTTTCTGTATACTCCTTAACACTATAATATTAAATGGAGTGTGAGAAAAGGGTGATCTTGCTGCGCGGAAGATTTATAGAAAATGCCTCAATCTAGAATTTTATATTTAAAGTTGAAAAATAGTATTAAATGCATTTGTAGTGAGAATACTTCTGCTTAGTACCTCAGATTATTATTTCACAGCGCTAAAAAGGAAACCGTACCAACGTTTATTAAGTACTCTTAAAAGAAGAAAACATACTGGAAAGGCGGAAAAAAATTCAATTTATCCAGAAAGAAATTGAGCCAAATGATCTGGAGTAGTTGTGGAAAAATTTGGGAGAAGATGTTTCATTAATATTGAAGAGGTTGAATTAATGTTTGTAAGTAATAAGTACCGCAAGTTTTGTTCATTCTCTTTTTTCTTTGAACTTTCTCGACATCGCAATGTCTTCTTTTTATCTCTGATTTTTCGGATAGGTTTAACTCATGCAAATAAAAAGGAGTAGCATTAAGAAGACCGATCTTCGAGTCTAAAAAAGAAGAGCTAATTCATTTGTACTGATATTCTTTGCTGAGAAAGAATTTCGATTGCGTCGTACACGATGAATGGAAGGAACTCCATACTCACTGTGTGCTTCATGTCGTAATCTCACCGTTGAAAGCCATTTTAAGAAGCGAATTTAGACTGCGATTATTTCACATGGATTCCGAAATTTGTGCTTTGATGCAAAATGGTGATAGCTAAAAAAGGAAAAATGTAAGACACTTTCATTCGCTTATATTTGAGAAACGACAGTCGCCCATTAGAGTTTGAGAAAAGCTACAAAATGCTGTATTACTGCTTTCTAGAGCTTTTCTCAAATCCTAATGCATTATCACAGCTGTGTTCCTTTGCTTTACAGGCCCAAATTTCAAACGATGATGCGGAACTATCAAAATGTTCAGTATTTGATAGTTATAGAAAGAGAAAAGTATCTTTCAGTATTATGCAAGTGTAAGGGATGCAGGAGATAATCTCTAGAGACAATTGGAGGATTGTTCTATCTGTTGTTATTCTAATTGTTGTTTCTTAAAAATAACCATTGAGGTAATTTTCAATTAAGCATTAATTCCGTATTTTCTTTAGCCATCCCTCATCCCTCACACGTCACCTTTTGTTTCATGCTAGGTTATTTTATTGACAAAAATTAACCATTTCAGTAGCGTTTTCATACTGATTCAAATAACCTTTTACGAATAACTATTTTTTTGCAGAGAGCAATACTCATTGAAATTACAGGATTTAGAATAACAAATAGCAAAACATAATGAAGAAGAAGAGAAATAAGCTATGATTTTATTTTATTTACACCCAATTTCATAAACTATAATAACAACGAATGTCTTCTGTGTTTATCATCCAAGACTTGATCAACTTCGAAATGTTTTACTACATTCCAAAGTCATTAATTTCAAAGGCAACAACACAACAAAAAACAACAACAAGACAACAATCTTTCGGTTGCTAAATAAAACAATAATCAGATGCATTATGTACACGAATCATTATAATCCTAATTTAAAATACTACGAAAAATTAATTTTGATTTTTAAACTTCATTTTATATTTTTATAATGTATTACATCGAAACATTAATAATGCTTTTATAATGATTATATGTCTAATTATCTACTGATATATTTTTATTACGCTAATGAAACATTTTATAATAATAATAAAATATAATGCACAATACAATGGATTGGGAAGACGGTTGCATTGGTAAAAATAATATATGAGAATTGTAATTATATTGTAATATATGAGAATTAAATGCCTCTCAAATTGCATCATCTTCTAAAAATGCCGTTGTGCTTTTTTTGAGACGTCTAAATCATCACGTCGTCAACGCTACCGTCATACATTTTCTTCTGCATTCAATAACATTTAAGTGACAAAGTATGGAAGCGGAGGAAATTAAATACTCATCACATATTACCTTTATATATTGTATCTAATCAAGAGCGCTAAATTCTACATATCCTTGAATAACTTTTCCTACGGTGGTTAACAGAAATTTACTTATAGTAGATTTCACACATTCTGGGTAAATCTTTGTCTTCGCGCGTTTTCTGACAATCTTACAATTAGTAACATAAGATACTTGCTGCCGTTTTATCGTTATTTTAATATTTTTTATCGGTTCGGCGCAAACCCCACCATGGGGGGGGGGCAACCGAATCGAAGTCAAGGGATTGGTACACTTCTTGCACCCCGGACGGAATTTCAGAATACAAAAAAGTATGAGTTGACAAGTAGAAAGAATCTTGGTGATGGAAAATGACATTTACGAGATTAATTGCCACCGCTTGAAAGTTTGTACAGAATTATTTAGAGAAAATATAACTGAAAATACTTTAGTCCTCGAGGGATATGCGACATTTTCACCGAAGGTTAAATATTGCAAAAGATTATTCTTGGAGTTAAATTGGAAGCAGGATTTCAAGGAATCCAATAAAACATATGATATATTAGTTAATTTTTTAAATTTCTCTTCCGATCGCTTTTCTCCGAAATTTATTCATAAAAATCGCAATAGAAGATTGATCCTTAGTAATGTCTAATAGCAAATATTAGTACCATTTCGAAAGTCTCTTAAATATTGGCATTGTTATCAATAGTGTTATACACGTAACAATTACTTATTGTCCTAAGGAAATAAATAAGAATAATAAGTAGATTCCAACTTTCTCTCCATGAATCAGATAACATTCCTGTTAATTCTCAAATATTATGGAAATTGCTATCGTTAATTTTGCGTCAAGGGCATTTAGCTAAAGTGAAGTTAAAACTTCGCATATCTGGTATATTTCTCAAATTTAACTTTTACTGACTTCCGATAATTTTTTTATCGGTAGGGATTGCAATTAAATTATAATAAAAAATTACATCATGAAAATTATTTCGTGTCGTTACGTTAGTTACGTTTACAGAAAAATATTTCCACCATTTTTCTTGACATGGAGTACGTCTCGTAAAATTATAAAAACAACACTTCCAAAAGACGCAGAAGACATCACATACAAGGTTTCAAAAAGTGATCCTTCCGATGACACGGCACCAAAAAAAAATAGGCAAAATTAGATTTTTAAATCGAAGAAAATACTAACCTGGAGATATGATAAATATGACGGGGTATACAAAACAATACCAGTAAACGCAAGAAAAAATCTATATTCAGCATATATCGGATAAGGTCAGCCGTAGGAGGCATATTGATGGAATGAAGACGGAATAATAATGCAATAGTGTAAAAGGTAACAGAAAAGAAATTATGAATAAAGTGACCATGAAACCAGCAGAAGTTTAGAAAACAGGATATGCTTTCGATATAAGGGAGAATGTCTCGAAAACTTCATACAAAATAGATACCCAAAATATGTATGTATTGACATGTTAATTAAGTTAAGCTATGAGGGGATCGAAAAATTAATACTGGAAAAAGAAGGTTAAATTTGAGCCAACAAAGTATGACAGGGAGATATTTTACCAGATACAAAATTTCTACGTAAATGCAACCATTTACTTTGGGCATATTTAAACCGAGACGGATGAAGAATCTTCTATCAAATTTTACATTCTTAATACTATGATTCTGAAACTTATGAATGATGTACCTTACAATATAGCTCTGGAAGCTAAAGTGTGACATATCTATACAATAAGAAGGCAACAAAGCCAATTTTAACCTGTTTCGAATCAATGACTCCAGTTCTGCCGAGTTCTTTAGCCAACTTGGTTGTGATAAGTGGTTTGTACCGAAGAAGTTTTGACAGTTTACATGAGAGAGACATTTTTAACAGTAGCTTTTAGAAGTATTTTCTAAAGAATACTTCAAAAGCCTTCGTACCGATTCCCTTGTTGTATAAAATTCAGTTTTCGTCAATCTCAATATTGGAACATCAAAAGCAATGCTTAACATTTATCCCTCGTGCCAGAGTCCAAAGGGCGGCTTGCAGTGTACTTATGTAGAATTATTAAAATATGATAAATTGACATTAGTACATGCCATATTTTCACGCTAATTATTTTCTTCAGAATTCTAAGCAATGTCTCTTAAGGTTAAGCTGATGTGAATGCATCTGGTTATACAAAAGAATTCTTTATCTGTTTTTGCTATCTTCGCTTTAGATTTTCTTACCGAAAGACATTGTGTGGCTCATTTGAACCAATCGGATCTTTTAAATGCGTTATTACCAAATTAAGGGATAATTTGGTTCTCAAATTGACGAAGAGCAGACAGATATTCTGCTGGGATAGCCAGAATAAATTTTTGGTATCGAGTTACCTAATGTAGACTGTTTCGGTACTCATCCTATAGCAATCATGTCATGAAGAGCACCACGATAGAAGAGAAAAAGTGATTGTACTCTGTGAAGCAGTTTAAAGTCTACAGAAGCTTCCCGGCAAGTGGAAAATCCGGGTTCGATTCCCGCTCTCGCTTAACGTCCTTCACGTCAGTTCATCCGTTAGTTACTTCAGAATTAATGAAGTGTGCTTAAAGATATTTTACAAGCTGCGAATTTTCTTCATTTACAATGACTTACACGTGGTCTTTTATGATTCTTATCGCTTAAATTAGGCCAACCCGGTCATATCCTTAGTACAGGTAATATTCAGCATTCACTTATCTGGTATGAAAATTAAAAATGAATGTTATGTCAAAAACTACAAAAAAGGAACTTTGCGTAACCGTTTGAGGTTTAATGAAGATTATATTGCACATATTTTAATGGTGTAATACATCCAAAAACTGTAGGTTTTCCCAATCCAGCCGTTTGCTATTCGTTCCTGAAAATGTATACAGTGAAGTACTATATAGCCATATTGCCCGCTGTTGATCATTATTCTTCATTGCGAATCTTACTATATAAATATTGCTTGGCGAATTTTACTCCTAATCTCTGGAGAATAGAGTCCTGAGTAAATTAATTGAAAAATGTTGTGTTAATAATCAAATTTATAACAAGTCAGGTTTCCACTACGAGTCAATGTGCAGTTGTGCTGATTAAGAGAGGCGGACGGCGCAATCGACAAATCCGCGAGAAACAGTAACGAAGACACGCCACAAATGAGCACTCGCTATCGCTAATATATGTCGGAAAGCCATATTCCGAATCAACGAAACAATCTGTTAGTTTACTTCAATAAAACCAATCCATTTGAAAGAAATGTCTATCATAGTTTAAGAAAATACAATAGTGTCACAGAGTTGCTTTAAGAATTTGGTCTAAGTTAGAGAAGAAAAGTTAACACCGTTCCACACCAGAGTTAAACAGCTAAAATGATCTGTAAAGAGATGCAATACAGGGTAATATAAACGCCTAGTATTTTAACTTTTTATGATTTGCTTTGTCTCTATCTTCTTAATCTTTATGCATATTAGATTGCGTTTTTATAGCAGTGCATAGCTTTGGAACAGTTTGCCTTTCCATGTATTAACTTAATAATATGGATACTTGTACAACATATTTATACCGGTTCTTTTATTTCTATGCTAAGCAATGCACTCCAGCTGATAGAGTCGTTTCCTTACGGGAGAGTAATTTGCACTGGTATTCTAAATTGTCATAAAGTTTTGGTATTTGTGTTTCACCGTGTCACTGGTCCTCTTGCTTTCAGATTTTTATAATTTTAGATACTCAATAAGAATGATATAACGAAAAATAATATTCGCACTTAGCTATTTTCTATTATATCTTTTATACTCTCAATTAAGAAATTAAAATAAGTTAAACTACACTGAGATTCAAAATATTTATATAATTGTTTTTTTTTCAAAACATTGGGCAGATTATTTCTAACTTCAAACAGTAAATACTTTGCATCGCAGTCAATGGAATTGGATTGGAAAGTATGGTTCACGAGATACATTTATACAAAGTAAATTAGGAAATGTTGTTTCAAGACGCTGAGAAAGCTTTTAAGCTAATATGTGAAGACCTTAATTTAATGATCTGAGGGTAAATTTTACTGAAACGGCTTCGGAGTAGAGGTCGTCTTTTTGGAATTCGATGGTCAAATTCAAACAATTCAAAGAAACACATTTCCGTGGAAATTACTTAGTTAATTAACTCTGATTGCAGTTTTATAAATAAAAATTGATCTCTACGTATTAATTTCATTCCCAAAGAATTAGTTATATTGAATTTTGCTGTAAATTTTGACCGAAAAATATTCTTAAGTTTTTTCTACAAAGCAGAGCAACGACTTTTTAATACACAACTAAATATAGCTACAGACATCTTAAAGTAACCCGAAAGAAAAACTAGATGCTTTTCTTTATGTTTTAGCTGTTTATTCTTAAATTGTAATAGATGTATTAGAGTTTAGGATATCCGTAACCATTTGCATGTCCCTCAATTGTTTAATCCACGAATCTCAGATTCATACCCATTCTTTCCATTCCTTTGGTAACATTTTCTTATACTTATTCAAATAAAAGATCACATTTTCTAAAGATTCCAGAGGGAAAATTTGTTTTCACCTAAGGATAATTTCAAGAAAATGAGGTTGAAAATGATTTTGCACGTAAATTCGTGCTTCTATGAAACTTCATAAAGAAGAACGGTCATAAAAAAGTTTGACAATACCGAGAAAAACAATTAATTCGGCTTAACTAAGCATTTAATTTAGATAAAGCTTCCGCCAAGAATGTGGAACATTTCGGGTTCGTTCCCCGGCCTTGTCAGACTTCTTCATACCGTGTACTCCTAAGAAATAAAGATTATTTTTTCGTTTAGCATTGTATATTTCTAAGGGGCATGCTAATGTTACTCGATTTATATCAGCGGAAAATAACCTGAAGAGTTGGTCAAAATAACGACAATTCACTTTCCTAATTTTCTCATGAATTCGTTCCTAGCTGAGCCGATATTTTAAATAGTGAGTGAAGAGGATCTGAATCAAATTTTACATTAGATTGATAAGAAAAAAAGTCTTAACGATAATCGAAAGCAACTGATATTATTCCCTGGCAACTAGTATTTATTCCCGAAAACGTAAGAATCATAAAACAAGTGAAAAGTGGATAAGTATTATCTTTACAAGTGGAAAGTGCATCATGAATTACTCTTATCTACCACAGGATCAGATACAAGTAAGAAGTGCATGACCAAAGGTCGGGAATCCATAACCTAAGTTCTTCCTTTGCAGATTCCCTCTGCAACTGAGTGATGATCTTCCTATATTTTTCCGGGAATATCCATAATTCACTAATGTGAACCTAGTATTATCATTCATAATATATATGTGTAATATGCGAGCTTAAATTCTAGGTGCCTTTCGAACACTGTGTAAAGTAACCCAGAAAAATGTTTTTAGAAGTTTTTATAATATTACGAATCTGATATGTTACTGACCCCAGTTAACAATTAATTACAAATGAAAAGACGTGTGCGACAGGCAAAGGAAATTTTAGATACCCTGAATGCAGATATCGCATAAAAGGACCGCATGCAGATCGTGGGCCGTGGCTTAGGAACCTTTGGTTTATGATTTAAAATTTCACAATCAAAAAAGGTTCTTTTAATAACTTTTAACTGATATTAAGATATATAACAAAGCATTCTTCCTTCAATGAGAACCTCAGAATTTTTCACCAATTCAAGGTGCCAAAATTTTTCAATTTTTATAAATTTTAATGTGGTATTTTAGCCATAATAGGAAACAAAGGTAGCGGATCTGCATTTTTCATCATCAGTTCCAGATCAACCAGATCTGCCAATTTTGCTAAACATTTTCTATTTTCTTAGTGTTATAACTTTCTGATCGAAAAAGCTGCGTCACCTGGGAAGAAAAGTGAGTTATAATTTAAGTGAAATCTTCCTCTGATGCAAAAAGATATATTTATATAATTGCTTAAATATTGAAAGGTAACTTGAACATTAGAAACAATTAAATATTAAAAGGACTCGCTAAATGTATTTTTTTTAATATTTCCAAAATGTTTCCCAAGAATACGACGTAAATGGATATTAAGTTGACAATTAGAAACATAACTTCTCTTTGTTTATTAGATGAATGATTTGCAATAACAAGAACACATAATTTCACCAATTATTAGTCTATCTCACCGAGTTTTGTGACAGGAAAAGAATGCCATTTCTTGAATATTTAAAAATTCTTTATAGGATTCCGTATGCTTTATCTCCAAAACTTGTAAATAATTTATAGATATTCAATACTCAAAAAAGAAAAAATATAACCAACGAGGATAAATTTGTTGTGTAATATTAATGAAAAATACAACACTTGACAAACTCGAAGTCTGGAATTTTTTCAGTGTGTTAGAAGTACCCTGTATTCCACCGCCTTACGACACTACTCCTTTGCGAAGTAATTAAGTAGTGCAAGTCAAGGCTCTTCCAAAGGCCGATAAGAATATACTTGCTAAGCTCTCTAAGACATAGTATGTTAGAGCAGCACATGACCATATTTTTAGTACTTTTGAGAAGCTAGGAGTATTCATATGGTATTTTTACAATAATTATAATATATTCTACCCCAATGTCATGAGAATGCTTCACAATCGCCTTATTCTCATGTTACCGAACCTTTTTCTGTCGGATATCTAAACTAGAATCTTGTTGTCATTACAAATTTTAATTTATTTATTTATTACTTATTTCTCTAATGGAAACAGGAAAGCCCCAATACATCCATTTTAATAACTGTCATTTAAAGACAGAAATAACCATTCGTTTATCGAAAAATCCGATTAGCAAGGACTCGAACCCGGGACCTTGGAGTTAAAGCGCTAGCACGGTAACCACTCTGTTACTGCAGCCGTTAATTGATAAAATTCTAGTATTATACGTCTGATACAAGAAATGTTCCCACCTCTTACTTAATATCTTCTTGTTTGTATTCAAGAATTTGACTAAGCGATATCAGAAATAAGACGTTTAAATCGAGGGAAATCAAGCTATTGTAATCAAGTGAATGCATCATGCCACTATTTTCGATACATTTTTGTAACGTTTTCAGACAGTTGTGATGATTTTTTTTAAGTTAAGGAAATCAAGTATGGAGGAAATTCCGGATTAGCAAAGTATCGTATAGTTAAATGGTGTATTATTTTTAATATTATTTTTTGTGAGTCTCTACCACCAATAAATTAAGATGGGTCATTGGTTCCATTTTGAATCGACTCTCGAGAAGTTTTAGAAAGATTTCTCTTATTTTTTTTTTTTAATTTTCCTTATTTTCTCGTAAATGGGATAATAACTAACAATTTCAATAGAAGAATTTTTCTGTAAAACGTTTCACAACCTAGATCTCCAAAATGAGAATTTAAGTCCTTTCTACTAGTACTGATGTGAGAACTGCTATAAATCGGCGAAACAATCTTGCGAAAAATGTACGCAATTACCACATCGTCTTTTTTGGCACCTTTTGCTATCGCATATGCAATTTTCTCAGACTTATTTCCTCTATTAACCAATATTTCCAATGAGAAATACTAAATATGTAAATGCTCTAATATTGATGCTCTTCAGAATAATCAGTTCTTGACAGTATTCCCTTTCTCCGACGTTCTCCCGTTGATTATAGCGGTGTTTTATATCCTGTAAGAAAATCATTGAGTTCTCAATAAAATAGTTTCATTGAGACAGATTTATTTTTGAATCCTTAGTTTTTGTTTCAAACCAAGCGTTATTTACCCTCAAATGCGAAAGTCAAAATTCGTCAACCATCGAATGGTAAACCATATAAACATGTTATCGAAAGAATATTACCTATGCAATCATTTGCAAGATTCTTTTCCTTTCCGGTAAAAATCAGCGTATCCTCGAAATGTTGAATTCCAAAAGTTCTGAAGGATGATTTGTTACCTCTATTTCTATATGTAAAAGGTCTACATAAATCACTCGGTAAATGCAATATTTATAGTTCTTTCTATATATATTTATAAAATATGCGCTTAATTAGATTCACCTAACACTCCAAAACCAATCGTTGCACAACTTTCAGATTAAAAGCATCCCTAACACTCCAAAACCAATCGTTGCACAACTTTCAGATTAAAAGCATCATTAAACCTCCTTATAGATTAAACCTCCTTGTAAATTGAACCTCCTTATAGATCAAACCTCCTATTAGATCAAACCTCCTATTAGATCAAACCTCCTTGTAAATTAAACCTCCTTGTAGATCAAACCTCCTTATAGATTAAACCTCCTTATAAATCAAACCTCCTTATAGATTAAACCCCCTTATAGATTAAACCTCCTTAAAGATTAAACCTCCTTCCTGCAGAGATAATAGATCTCTTCCTTACGGCATTTGTCTCAATCTCAGACGATTTCAAGCTTTCCCATAAGAATTACGCTCATTCACACTGCTTGCAAATTTTATTACTTTTGCAAAATTAAGTAAGGAAGAATCGGTGTAATTTCTTAGAAAATGACTTTAGATTCGATACATATCCTTTCTTACACTATAAATGTTATAATCGATACATTCAGCCATTAATGAGTGGAATTCTATAAGAGCAATGACGGAAATAAATATGTCAAATTTCTACAGAATATATAAATGTAGTATTTTTTGTGGAACTTGGACTTATTATGGTCTGTCTTTGCCTCGTAAAATGTTTTAAATGTAATTTTTGAATGAATATGTATTACATTAAACAAATATTTTTCGATTAAAATGTCCCTTTGTAGAATTTATAACCACTAAATTCAAAATTTTGGAATTGCCCAATCTCAATTATTCTCAATAAACTGACGATACGCATATTTTACGTGATTTTTTTCTACGAATTCGATTTGGATATTGTTCACTCAGATGAAATGAAATATTTATGACTGATAGAACTGAGGATATCAGTCAAACAGTTAATATTGTGATGTGATAGATTGGTTGCTTTCACTGTCGATAAAAAACTCAGTAAGTTGAGAAATGCTAGGTTCTCTTCTCTGAAAAGTAAACTACTTCATCATTACAGAATCTACAAATATATCCTGGAAGCCTCTTTTAGGCATGTGGCAGATTGTGCATACAATATAAGATAATGTCTCTATTCTTTACTCTACGCGGAAACGAGCTTTTGAGCGACTATTCCTTGCAACTTTATCCCTAATTTTGCATCCAGTACCGGCGGAGGTGAAATGGTGGGCACGTGATATCTATTATAGTACATCATCCCAAAACTCATTATGTCTGAATTTAACGTGTGAGTTTAACCAAAAACTTATTCTCCTTTTTATAATGCTTCGAATCCTAACTGTATGGAATGTGACAATGAGTTGGATGGAAGAAGAAACTTTTAGTCTCAATTTCGCTCATATGAAAACGGCTTAGTATTATAATCATCTTGATAGTCATCATTCTATATCGAGGAGCATCTTGGTTACGCTTATCATTTGTTCGTAGCAATTCATAACAAAACGAACCGCCTCCGACGCACCTTTTCTGATTCGCTTATACATAGACTGATCACACGTCCTGTTTTCGCCGGGACAACCCTGTTTCCGCCACGAAATATCACCAGAAAATGATCTTAGCCCTGACAAAGCATCTACCAATAGTTGATTTTTTTATAAAACTCAAGAGCAAATATACAGAGAATAAAAGATTTGAACCTTGTGAGAGTTCAGTTTTTTAACAAATTGAAATCCAACAAACATTCAGATATTTTTAGTGAATGTGATGTTTTATAACCGTGAGGATTATTTAATTTACAAAGAGTAAGTGGAGGTGAAAAATTTTAGCTTGCAGTAAAGCCGCTATTCCACCTTGAAAACCCCCTGTGATTTATAGTTTACTTGCGCACAAGAACTAGGGGTACTTTATCTCTGGTTAAGCCCAGTGTACGCAAGCAACTTTACCTGCGCTGTTACGCACCCTGGCACCCACATCCCTAATTTTCTATTTTTAATATTTATGCAATTGAATTGACAAATTAATTTAATCCCCCTGCCCTACGCCAAAAGTCGGCTTTCAGGCTCCAATTTAGATGTAGATTAATTTAATGAATAGACATTACAACGAGTGCTAGCGGCATTTCCAAAGTGACATGCTCTGATACATAAAAAAAGGAGGTTAAAACATCATTTTCCGGGGTTTATGCTTGTAAAGAGGTGTAACCTTTATGTTAAAAGGGTAGCATATGCTATTTTCAAAAAAAGTTGCTTGGTCTTCTCCCTAAGATAGGAAGAAGAAACAGTATAACCAAACCAGATTGGAAATCGTGTTCTTCGTCTGTATAGTCAGGCTTTTACTAAGGAAGCCGGACGCTTGGCTAGCTTATGCAGAATACCGATGACGAAACATTAATTTTCTACTAATGTAAGTGAAAATTTCGATATTTTTAGTAGTTCAGTTATAACAAGTAAGTATTGGTACATACTATAGTAACATAAATGCAGAGTCTAATTCTTTGGGGAATATCGAGGGCTAAGTTGAAATGGCAGGACACTACGTACAACAATAATCTATGTTTAGTGTTTCCATGAATATGGAAATATATTATTTAATATTTTTATATTATAGTTATGTTATCGAATATATCAACATAATATATTTGTAGTGCATACAATAATATTTTTTCTATTTGCGGTAATGCAATGTTTGCACAGTGCATATATTCTTAAGAAGTCGGGTAATTTTATCATCTATAATTATATCATCAATTATCAATAAACTCTTATCTGTCGCACGGCATAATTTTTATGTGTAAAATCAATAACAGTCGGGAAAGAAATAAATCTAAGAGTAAAAGAGAGTTGTATAGTGGTAAAGGAACTTAATGTCTAGTTACGAAGAAATGTTAGCAATATTTCGATGGAAAATAATTTTATGACGTTGCCTTTTGCTAAACACTCACGAATTTTTTCAAGTGGGAAATAAGTTGTGCATTTCGAGTGCTATGGAAAGTAAATCAAAAGAGAAACATTACATTCTATTTAGAGTTTACGAAAAGTAATAATTCCTTCTTGTTCCAAGGAAGAATAAAACGTTCTTTTCAACTCTACAAACCAGCATCGCTGTGAATGATAATGTTCTGTAGAAGCTCTTCGTCATTTCAAACTACAACACATATAAACCAGACATGGATCTGTCAATCATTGGATAAACCACATAAAGTTGCACTATTAGATTGCCGAAAGTAATATATTTCACTATTATATTAAAATTACAATATATCGCAACGTATTAGGCACGCCCACGCTTGTTTCCGATCGAACCTTCCGTTACGTATGGTATACGAAAATAAAAAAAGAGCCATAGATCTTTACGTCAATGTAGAGAAGAGCCACTGAAAAACAATCATTGAGGTTTTATATAAAATTTTCTAAGATAAACAATTTCTATATATATTTATAAAATATGCGCTTAATTAGATTCACCTAACACTCCAAAACCAATCGTTGCACAACTTTCAGATTAAAAGCATCATTAAACCTCCTTATAGATTTCCCAAAGAATTAGTTATATTGAATTTTGCTGTAAATTTTGACCGAAAAATATTCTTAAGTTTTTTCTACAAAGCAGAGCAACGACTTTTTAATACACAACTAAATATAGCTACAGACATCTTAAAGTAACCCGAAAGAAAAACTAGATGCTTTTNAAAAAAAATCATTGAGGTTTTATATAAAATTTTCTAAGATAAACAATTTACAAAATTAAACGGCCAAAATTAACGTTGAAAGTTTGAACGAGCGGCTAATGAATCCCGCAGAGGTCCTGGAGTTGAATGAGATAGTTAGAGAAGGAAGGAAATCACCGACCCTGACATTTTTTTTACAAAATAGTTAGTAATCAGAAGGAGAAAGATAATATGAAAGATACTTCAAATATTCAATAAACCTGTCTGTAATCAGTACACAGTTACACATGCTAAATGCCATACTTGTATCAAATAGTTTTTTTTATGTAACGTTCATTTGCTCTAAAATTACGTGGCAAATATGACGTGCATGAATGTGTGCGTGAATATGTAAAACTATGGCAAAATATCAATCAAACCAAACGGCAACATGTCGAGTATGCGAATCCGACGTAATCTCTTTTTGAATCATTTCTTTTAATTTTTTCGCATCAGATTTAGAGCTATTCCATGAATAAGATTGGTATTTATCTTAATCGTTATCGAAAATTAGCACACGGCAATTTAAAGATCTAATTTTTCCTTTCGGAGATTTTCAAGTTAGCTTGTAGGTTTAAACACTAATGTACATGAGATGAAAAATCAGTCTCCGACTTTGTTCAGATTAGGAGAGAACAATATAGAAAAACTTGAATCGTAGAAATTGCAAAGATTGCATTAGCAGTTACAGCTCTTACGAGGCGGAGGGAATATCCGCATGAAAGACTGCAGAATCCAATGCGAACCATACTGAATCACAGATTTCCATACTCCGTAAATTTTATAATTAATCATTCAATAGTATTAGGGCATTGATAAAATTAAAGCCGATAACCAACGTGCCATAAGAAAACTCTCCTGAATACTTACTATGGTGAGGTGAGATCATTTCGAGAATGTGTTTCACTCAAACCACTAAGTGTTGTTTATTCGTTTGCGTGTGGAATCCCAGTATTTTAAAATTGTCACACACCATTCTCAAGTTTTGTCTACTCTTCCGTCACAATTTACTCATCAATTTTCGGTCCTTCCGTAAGGTTTTCATAAAATGAGAAAATGTTTTTATTTCGAGTAATTTTACTCTGCAAATGAAACTGAGTAAAATCCAAGCAAATGGCAATCACCTGCAATTTATTAAAGTGCAAGTGCCTGATTGTAATTAAGCGATTAAAAATAAGAAAAACTGTAAATAAAAACGATTTAACGTGAACACCAGTGGGCTTTCCGCCCTTCGTTGGTTGTGGTCCGAATTCTAAGATGGACATCACTTTTTGCGCTACTTCGTTATAATTTGTCGGTATTCAACTTTTCCAAGCATTTCGCTATCCAGATAAAGTTAAATAGTATGATATAAATTTGTCACAGAGCTGTAATTTTGCAATCAGTAGGAGTCAGAACTTTCAGTTTACAACATCTGTCAGTTAAATTGCTGGAGTTGATGACAGAATTTTGGTTTAAGTAATTTTAATTTAGAGTAGCCTCGCATTAACATGACTATTTGTGGGTGATTCTTACCAAGATAATTAATCACTAAGGATTCAATCTACGAGGTAAATCTCGATCATTCCAGTTACATTCAGGCGCTACAAATAAAAAGTTTAAAATATCTTATTTAGCAACATTTATTTTTGAATAAATATGGATTCGGAGCCTCCGGATAGCAATGGGGTCTGACCTCGGTGAAAGCGGCTTAGGGTTCGATTCAGGTTCGAAATAACCTTAGCTGTCAAAGCACTCTTACAAAATTTCTATTTCTAAATAAGGATTCCGTAAATATAATATGAGCAAGCGTTGCAGAAATGAATGTACAGTCAACTGTTTCGGGCACGTCTTTAGATTGTGTGGGACAACTCTATAGCTCTTTAAATTCCACCAGTTTCTACAAATGATACTTAAGTACGTAAAATTCCGAAATAATTGAATTTTCGAAAATTGTCCCTTCAATTTTTATGGAAAGAAATTTTTTACATTCTTCATAACAAACACTTTTATCTGAAAATAAAACTGGAATCGATGCTAATCTCGTAGAGAGCATGGAAAACAGGAAATCGCAGTCCTGGCAGAAATGTAAAATATGATATTTAGTTTAACGATAGAAATACAGAGCAAATTTACTGCTATCGCATCTCACAACATCAACGAATAAAATTCGATGTTATTTTTCTTAGCTTTGTGACGGCTTCGACGAATTTTTATGTTCTTTCGTTAATCGAATACGTAAGTAGTCTGGGAGGTTTGACTGGACCAATATTAATACTAGACTTCGTTTTATCAAGAAAGAAAATCCACTAATAACTGCAGTTTCCATACTAATTTGTATGAAACCCGATTTGCATAAAATCATCGCAGCACGGTTTATAATTGGTTTTTGTACAGCGATGATCGAAAAAGCGGAGTTTCAAGAAGTCAAGGCTGACTAAACTTCACCATTTTTCCTTCTCTCGCACTGAAATAAACCTTAAACATCGACAAGGAAAAGTAATAAGCATCTTAATTCAACAACATGGAGAATATATGAGTGGATTCATGCAAGGCGCGCTTATAACAAACCAAGAAATCTAGTTCATTAGACTCTGTAACTCGAATTACTAATCATGAAAATGTACGTTCACCTATGTAGAACTTTTATTGATTTGTTTATTTAAAATAAACCCATAAACACCTCAAGCCATTGTCAATGGATTGAAAACAATCATGTAACAAAATAGTATACAAATTCAAAAAAATATATATATAGAAATAAATA